>JNEU01000786.1:0-184784 GCA_000697475.1 Lichtheimia corymbifera B2541
GGATTGACATTGTCCTTGTCGTGTTCTGTATTGGGCGTGTCAGAAGCTGTGGGGTCGCATACGCTGCCCATATCAAGTGTTGGATTGACATTCTCCTTGTCGTGTACTGTATTGGGCGTGTCAAAAGCTGTGGGGTCGCATACGCTGCCCATATCAAGTGTTGGATTGACATTCTCCTTGTCGTGTTCTGTGTCAATGGCGTAGAGATCATTGAGAACTGTCCCTCCTCCGTCTAATCGCTCCACTTTACGTCTTGTTGGTGAACGTTCCGGCATTGTCTCTTTCTTTCTTTTACGGTTATATGCCTTAAAGTAACATGGACGACATAAGCCGATTTCGGCGCGCGAAGAGATTGTTGCATTGCAATTGTGGCAAGTGTTGTTCATTTGGGGGGGATAAAGAAAGACCTGGAATGGTGTCCTGCTGAAGCAACCCAGCAAAATTGAGGGTCACATGATATTGATGGTTTAGACTGAGGACCCATTACACAGAATCACTGGTATTAAGCTTTTGTATCCCACCCTATTATTACACACTTTCTTTCACATATTTACCACTGTTGAAAAGACTCCCACTCTTCACATCTAAAGTGAGTTATTGCTATACTTATCTATAACCTAACCCACGTATACTTATCAAGATTATCCCCAATAAAGCCATCAGATTAAAGAGTATAAAGTCACAGTATAACACTGCGAGGGAAGGCACCTGCTTAACTCAGTCTGTGCACGTTGTTGTGGCTAGTTCATAGATCCCTCAGTGATGCAATCCCATTTCGTTCTGTTATCAAGTCCCTCTCATAGATATGATTTTCAAGGGAAGCAATCCCATGATTATGGATTGGTTATGTTCACTGTCATATCCAACCCATTTAACAAGGTACTCGCGACGCCGTTTTGGTCCACGATGTGCAATGATCGATTCAACCTCGTACTCGTCTGGTTGGTCAACTTCAAGAACATTGGTGTCATCATCCATTGATAGTGACAAAAGACTACGTTGCAACTCTTCAATGATTTCACGATCATGGTCCTTTGCAGCGATTGATATACCTACTGTGTCATCAACAAATGATGATGTAGGAGCTGTACCTGGGAAGTCAAAGTCTTGTTGTACCCATGAAGTATGATGTGGTTGTGGACTAACCTGTCCAAGACTCACGAAGCGTTTCATGTTCAACAAGAGACATGCAAGTTTCAGCTGTAGTTCGAAGCCATCCATATCACCAACCTTAATTACAGACTTACCATCAAAACGGTTACAAAGGTGGCCTAGTTCGCCAAATACAGCTTCGATCTTTGAACGGAAACTGCCAAACACCTCGTTGTACTTTAACTCATCGCTTGACAGATCACCATTGCGTGTACGACGAATTGGGTATACAAAGTTATGCTTAGCGAGATGTTCGTTACCAGCAAGAATCGATGTAATAAACAATGTATAGCTACCATCAAGACCAACGCAATCTGTTGGACTGACACGATTACGGAGATCCATTTGAGATAGCATATTACCATCGTTATTGTCACGACAAGGCGCTGAATGAGATAGAAACAAAACCATACCATTAATGTCGACACAAACCTGTGTACGAAAGCCAGACTTCTTAAGCTTGTATGAATAAAACATACCATGGTCCTTTGCGTTCAAGTAACTAGCTCGTGTATCATGCCCGTCAATGAACATGGTGACATGCTTAAATCGCTCCGGATTGTTGACCATTGCACATAGAACGCGTGCCTTTGTCGATGAGAACATGTTCAAAAGACAATCATCTAGCTTACTACCAAGTATACCGCTGTTTTTCAGGTAGAATGCCCGATACAATGCATAGAAACTACTACGTGGGATAAACCTGCCCATTTCAGCGATTGAGCAATGTTGTATCGAGCAATAAAAAGAATAGACAATAAGTCAGTGATACGAAGATAATGATTGTATTTAAGATATGCTCAATACAAGGTATTTATATTCTATGGAGTGAAACTACAGCTGAGATAAGACGACGGTAGACGCACCATTCATGTGCGGTATTAGATCTGTTAGGCTGATAGATGAATGCTAGAGGTTTAGGATGTGTGTGAGATATCGGTGTTCCTGGTACCAAGTGGCAACCGATGTATAAGAGATATCATTTGTTCTTGTCTAAGACACACATGTTGGATATTATAGGTATGATGGATAGCCTGAATAAAACAAGCAACCAGACAACAAATGGTACAAGATTAAAAGACCTTTGTCAACATGACGATATGGTCCTGGGTAATCATCACAACCAAACACAACGACTAAGAAGAAAAACACTGGAATGTATCCAAGCCGATCAAGAACAAACGACTTGACTTCACCAATGTAGTTGACTCGTTTAATCGCAGAACGATGATATTTCCGTAGATCACGCGTAGGCCAGTGGAGACTTAGAAAAGTCCAATACATTGCCATCAATGTCATGAATTCGTCAGAAATCTCAACAGGAAGCATTGTTACACGTGTACATTCGTTGTAAATACACACTCTAGATACAAGATCACTTCATTGTAATGTACATAGGTCAAAATATGGGCCACATCACACCATTTCACCAGTGACACCTATTTACACTCGACCGATTTGGGGGCCGAGTGCATCAGGCCACTGATACCTTCAGCCCCCTCATCACGTGACTCCATTGACGGCCTGAAAAATTCTTAACGTTACTAGGAGGACATCTAAAATCACATAATTCTGTAACAACTTGTGAGTGCTCGCCCGCTTCGCCGGCTTCGCACACTTCTTTGGATATCGTGCAACTTCTACCTAAGACATAACTATATATACTACCTTAAACATCTTAGACATATAAATTTCTCAAAACAACAATCGACCGACTAGTTGCACGATATCCAAAGAAGTGTGCGAAGCCGGCGAAGCGGGCGAGCACTCACAAGTTGTTACAGAATTATGTGATTTTAGATGTCCTCCACACTTTACACACTTCTTGACACACTTCTTGACACACTTTACACACTTTACACACTTCTTGACACACTTTACACACTTTACACACTTTACACACTTTACACACTCACACACTCACACACTCACACACTTTACACACTTTACACACTCACACACTCACACACTTCACACACTTTGCACACTTCTTCACACACTTTACACACTTTACACACACTGCACACACTTTACACACTTTACACACTTTACACTCTTTACACGCTTTTGTTGCATTCAGGCTATCCATCATGCCCAATAAGATCCAACATGTGAGACATGAACAGTGTCGCATTCTGAGGGCCTAGCCCACCATCTTTATTCACACTCAGCATGATTGCATCATCTCATCTATATGCACAGGCGTAATCACCCTAAATAAATCTGGGTTCTTTCTTTCTCTTATTGAGTCTCATGGACACTTTACTGCTACCAGTTCTCTCTCTGCTCTTTTACAACACACACTCCATCTTATTATATCACACAAAGGATATCTCACATTCATCAGTTGCCACTTGGCATCAGGAAGACTGATTGTGATGCACATACATACAATAACATGCACCTATGATATATGCCACATGATAAGCACCAATTATCTATGAACACACACCATCATCCTCCGAGATCCACCACACGGTTAAACTATCCCTGCTTTATCAATGGTCGTTGACAGGATTAAGATAGCGATGTGATTATATAACATGGCCAGGATCCATTTAATACGTCCATCTACATCCTACAGTCTTATCACCGCAACGCTAGTTTCAGATCTTCAATAATATAAAAAGAGAGGCAATTTGTCTTCAGAATAAACATCAGTCTCACAGTACTTTATCTTGTCCCTTTGTCTATTTTCATATATATTTGCCTCTGTGGTGCACACGTATAGCAGAGGACACTGAGGATATCGGTTAAACATTTATTATCATAACAATACGACACACGTTGGTCTTTGTTTATTCACCTCCTATTCATACGTACGCATGATCTAATGTGACAACATTTACTTGCACATCATATACATCTCTGGCATCCTCTCCTATTTGCATACTATACACCCGACATTAGAATTAAGATATAAAAGTACTGGAGCATCGTCTTCAGAATAAACATCAATCTCAAAGAGACTCATTTTATTGTTCCTTTGTTTTATCATTATATTTCATCTTCGTTTATCACAGCCTCCATACATTTCACCGATACCTCACACATCTGCGAACCTCTAGCATATTACATCAGCCTAACAGATCTAATGCCGCACCATGAATGGTGCGTGTGACATCTGGCATGCATAAATCTATATCAAGGGCTGGTCCCGTTAATTTTATTATACATTCCTACACCTAACATTCCTAATAACTAGTATATAAGGACACCTACTCACATAATAAATCGGTAGTTAACAGTTTTACTGTATCTTTCCTTGTCTCCTTTTCTCTATCTTTGCCTTTGTCTTTATTCGTGTCCACCACATTTTTTTACAGTGAATTCTTTTTGCTACCGATATCGCTGCCAACAACAACCAAGAAAAGACCCCTGCCTCCCCAAGCTCTGGTGATGATCATAACATCAACGACTCCACTTCGCAAGAACCTGTCCATGATTGCATGAAGCGATTGACATTGCAGAAAGACGACATGGATGTGGATGATGAACAACAAACTACGTCCAATCAAAACAACAACTCGTATCGAGAAGCCATTGACACTGTGCAAGGAGCAAGGTCTTGAAGATCAAATTCAGGAGAAGATTGCAGCCTTCCGTGTCAGTATCAAAGAAAAACAATCTTCAGAGAAGCAAACTCAAGCATTCCAAGAACTGGCCAACCTCCGTGAACGTGCAGAAGAATACCGCAACATTTGCAAACAACAATATCCTGGGCGAATTGAATTCTATACATGGGAAGAAGTGCATCAACAAAAACAAGCTCCCAACAACCATTCGAACGACCATATCGTGCCTAAGGAATTGCCAGCATTGCAGTGCATTGGAGGCGACCATTGGCATCCTACCAAGGCTCTTCACTTGTCAACTGAAATGTTCGCAAGGGCCTTCGAGAATGAACTCAACGCTGCCGGTCTGGATTACGATAAGCATTGGAGACGCTTGCTGCCCAAGTGTTTAAGCGATGCACAAAATATCTGGCTGACAACTGAGACGAATGAACATCCCGATCTCAACTGGCAAGAAATCCGATCCCGTCTAGTCACCAAGTATGACATACTAGAACAACAGCTCAGAAGCATGGAGATCGTTTTCAACATGAGACAACAGCCTCATGAAGATGTGGCTACCTACGCTCGACGATTTCATCAAAGATGCATTGAAACTGGCTTGGATCAATCTCACAGACCGATGATAGTGGCGTTACTCTCTTCACTACGCTGCAAGCAATCAGCATACAATTTGGTGTCTACGAGGTTCGCCACTGGGTTTACGCAACAAACGCTGGAATCGATCGTGCAGTACATTGCTGGTTTACAACTTGACCAAGATACAAGACGTGTGCAATGCATGAAGGGCAAACAACCTATGAGCCACGTATGAGATATGAGGGGTCGTCTTCCCGTGAATCTCATCCCAGACATACCAGACTGTATTACAATCGTCCACCTAACAGACATCCCAACACATGCAGATACTGCAATCGTACTCGCCAACGTGGCCACAGATGTAACGAATTCCGCCTAGCGCATAACTTACCATCATACTCGTCACAATCGCAACCAAAAATCAATCGTTCAGCAATGGTCATTGATACTACATCCCTTGATGATGCTCTTCCATGTAAGCCATCTGAAAAGACAAATAATATCGATGAGATTCTAATACCAGTGACAATAGAAAACCAGCGCATACATGCTTTACTAGATGATGGCGCAAACTTTTCTGCAGTGGATAAGACGTTTTGTGATGAACATGAAATAAAGGTTTTACCCGCAAAAGGATATATACAACTTGCTTCTGCTGAGACAAAAGTCGCTCGTATAGGCATAACTGAAGAACTTGACATATGGTATAACAACCGTCATATAAAGCACTCGTTTGAAGTCATGCAACTTGCTCGTTATAAAAAGGCTAGTATTGGAAAGAACCTCTTCAATGAGTTTGGTATCGGATACACAGGTCTCGTGAGGTGAACAAAGATGAATGATAATAACAAACAAAGGAACACAAATATAAGTCTCTTTGAGATTGATGTTTATTCTGAAGACGATGCTCCAATGCTTTTATATCTTAATTCTAGTGTCGGGTGTATAGTATGCTGATAGAGAAGGATGTGAAGGATGTGTCGTATTTCAACTACCATACATCTCGGAATATAAGCCGACCAGACAAGAGAACACCATATGTAATCTTCACACACATACACTCAAGGTTCATCACACAACGAGCCTCATCAACTCTATCCATCATCTTGTGTTTCCCCAACATCCTCATATGTAAATCCTATCTCCATATAGCATCATCACACAAGTATCATAGAAACATATATAAGTCATGTTGTAGTTGTAGCTGGAAACAGCAGTTTTAATAAGACGTATTGATTCTCAAAGTACTCTTATCTTGTCTATTTATTGAAATATCTCAGGATGTATGTGGTGATGCATGTAAATGTGGTCGTATTGGATCATGCGTACGTATGGTGAAAGTGG
This sequence comes from Lichtheimia corymbifera B2541, assembly GCA_000697475.1. Taxonomy (NCBI): domain Eukaryota; kingdom Fungi; phylum Mucoromycota; class Mucoromycetes; order Mucorales; family Lichtheimiaceae; genus Lichtheimia; species Lichtheimia corymbifera. Next base: position 6,651 of record JNEU01000786.1, read on the forward strand.
GTGAGATGTAAAGATCCGCATGTGCTTGCATTGTTATGATGGACAATGTTTGACCGATAATCTCAGTGTCACTTGACATACGTGGTGCACCACAGTAGTTTCACTTCCATAGAATATAAATAATCATGTATCGAGCATACCATAAATACGATTATTATCTTCGTATCACTGTGTCTTGTGTCATGACTTGACATATCTTTCTTGGCTATATTGGCATATCCCATTATTGATTTGACATATCCTTCTTGGCTATATTAGCATATTTTATCATCATAGGTTTATTGCCTCTTCATTGTACATATCACATATCCATTTCTTTTAGCATTGTTGTATTCTGTCACTGTTTACGGATACCAGTACATAGAAACATAGAATAGAACGTTCCTTATGTTGTGGTGCATTTCGAAACCAGTGCATTTGGCAAAATGCCCTAGTGCATATCGACGATTCCGAAATGCACTAGGGCATTTCAGTTCTCAGTGCAGACAGTGGGATGACGTCCAGTGACTTTCGGTTTGACGTGGCGAAGGATTTCAACCTAGCGTCGGCTCTTCTATGCAATGTTCCCCACGTGTCTTTCATTGTCCACGGCTTTATTGCTTGATGAACGAAAATGCACGTTTCTGGTCCTCAGCTATACTACAACGCTTACCATATACGTGACAGTTGGTATTATAAATAAAAGGGAAGCACCAGGAACAATAATGTATCCTATGGTAGCTGCTATTGCAAAAGAAGAGCCAACACAAAGTTGAATTCCTTCACCACGCCAAGTCTAAAATCTACGAGCCAGCGTCTCACTAACATGGCAATGTCATTTTCATATTCATAGCTTGCCAGTAGATTGAAAAATGCACTATCTGCACTGAGAACTGAAATGCCCTGGTTTCGAAATGCACTACAACACCTTACAAGTATATGACCTATCAACAATAACAATAGAATAGTATAAATAGGCATCATTCAAACAGCTAGAATCATCATCTGATATCTTTGATCTTCACATCTTATTAAACCACATACACGAGTCCTAAAGGATTTCATCTTGTCTCTTTTCTTTATTACCAAATATCACAAGTATTATTGATCTTATTCACATGTATATATCTCCACCGATTCATCTTACAATAAACCTCAGTCAGTTATCTGCTTATCTTCCCATATCCATTTCCTGGCTCATCCTTATCTTTGTGTCCCATCACATTCTGCCTTTGCACTGCTGTCCCCACCAGTAGACATCATTCTTCTCTTTTCCTGTTCCCTATTCTTGTTCTGTTGGAAAGCACCTAACACATTCCACCATCCCAAACCCATTCCTCACAGAAAGTATCATGCCACGCATTATGCACGACAAGTCTAACAATTTGCAGATAATCTTAATAGTGCTAATGATAAAGTGTCTGCTATTCCATCTTTGCCAATAGCAAGCCTCCCTTGAAATATGATACCTGCTCCCTTTCAAAAGACACAGTAGTCAATAAAGATACACATAGGTACAGTGGATATCTACTTCAAAGATAATAGTGATATGTCATTTGACGAAATTTACGAGCGAAGCGTGCTAGCTGGTTTCCTCATGCAAAAAGTGAAAACCAGATTCAAACAAAGCTGAGGAGTGTGTGTGCGTGTGTTACCAGGACTTATATTCGATCTTCTCCGTATCCATGACAAACGAACGATATGCGTCATCTCTCGAGAATATCCAAATTTGCAGAATCTGCTTAGAGAAAGAGGACGTCTCCAATCTCATTGCTCCATGCAAGTGTAAAGGTTCAATGTAATACATGTCAAGTAGCGTGTTGTATCATGCAAGGAAGCTAATCGTATTACAAGCAAATATGTACACCCACAGTGCATTGCTTCTTGGCGACAGTCGCTTTCACGCCGTGGACGAAGACAGGAGCTATATCACTGCATGTTGTGTAGACAACGACTACACGTGCGTCATAGGCGCAAGTGGATGAGCGTATTGAGTCACAAAGGTAAATGAACAGCATATTCTTTGCATATCACTCACAGGGATTTCTTGTTACTCTCAATAGCTATCCGAGTCCTGCTTACGATCTTCCTCACATTTATCATCCTCATTCCAGCAGGTAATGGAAAAAAATAGGGCGATGCATATTATTTACATGTACATATTCAGGCACATTGATGAAGATACTTATTCACCTATCGATGCAACTCACCAACTATCCTGGAGGAGTGTACGAAATATGGATGTCAGGATCCTTCACTAATCTCATCAAATATTCGACGCAGAATTCAATACGCCAACCTTTTTCATACGCACAGCAGGTGGTTCTTGGAACACACAAAGTTATTTATGCCCCGTTTCCTGTGTGCTATCGCTCGTCTGGCTACTCTGAGACCCATTCTCTCGTCTCCAGCCAGCTACTCTATTACATGTTATTCCCCTTCGCCGATGAAAGGATATGGCAGTTTCTCTTATGTCGACTTGAACATCTTCATCTGGGTTTCTTTTTGGTTGGCAGCATCAACAACATATGCTTCACCTACAAGATTCTAAGCGATATGTTTGACATTATCCTCATTGCCCAGCAGCAACCACAAGCAGACGAACGAGATTTACGGGGAGCACTCATGCAACGTGCTGCAAAGTTGACAAAAGGACTCCTTTTGACATATTGTTGCACGCTAGTCATCCTCTTTTGGGCTCATTTCAATCTATTTGCTTTCCAAGTTGATTCAAAGGGGGATTCGGATATTTACAGCACTCGCCAGTTTTTGGTTGAACTTCCTCTCTGGAGTTTTCGTTGGGTGACTCTCGGCATTGCCCTGGCCGACTTTGCAGTACGAAATATCTACGGCTCGTTATCCAATGTCATCGACTGCATTGATGAAGAAGAAATTGTCTCGTTGGCAGAAGAATAGTGATATACCCAATGGAATCGTAAACGTAATAAATGGCTGAAAGTACAGAGCATACACATGAATTTATTGGGTCTCAGCTGCCTGAGGTTCAGCAGCAGGTCTGCCAAACTCCTGAGTGACAGGTTCAGTGATAGGTGCTTCTTCCTTTGGCTCAAGGATGGTAATGATATCGGGCAAAGGAGCCTTGGGGCCTTGACGACCTGATGGATCATTGTCGAGCATAATCTTAACCTTGATACCAAGAACACCTTGACGCAACAAAACGTGACGAACAGCGGTGGTAATAAAATCGCGAGTAGGTTGACCAGAGTGGATCATGAAACCATCACCAAACTTCATAGCCTTTGCACGAGCAGCACGAAGTTTACCAGAAACAACAACTTCACAACCCTTAGCACCTGATTCCATGACAAAACGAACGACACCATAGCAAGCACGACGAACAGCCAAGCCGTTCAACAACTTGTACTTTACGGATTCAGCTTGAGCAATGGCACACAAGCCACGGTTTTGGACACGCTCAGCATAAAGCTCAACAGTGTTCTCGGCAAAGCGGAAACGCTTCTGAACAAGAGTGGTCAATTCGCGAATACGACGTCCCTTCTCGCCCAAAACGTTCTGGGTATGAGTTGCACGAATAATGATTCTGGTGATGGGCGTAATAAGTTTAGCTCGAGTGCTGGTGTGTCTGTAGATGTGGTTGATTTTACATACTCTGTACGTGCAGGTGTCACACGAACTTCGACACCGGCATAACCATCCTCAGCCAACTCACGGGTGAGGAACTCGTTAAGTTCAGCGTAGAATACACCGTCAGCGACCTGAAAAATGCAATATTTAGCACTGGTATGCAATATAGTTTGAAAATAGTGGGTTGATACTTACGAACTATAAAGAACATGAAGGTCACGTTTGCATAAAATAATGATCAATAATCCATTCATCCATCCGGTCATCCATCCATCTATCGATTTATCCATCCGATACTCTCATCATTCATTCTCGATGTACCTTTCTCTTCTTTGAGATTTGAGCGGCTTGCGATGCCATGTTTTATATGCTGAGGAAAAGGGGGGAAATCCAGAGCCATCACTCAATTGCCTGCCCAAATTGTCACTGGAGCACATGCGGCTTTTAAATTGACACGCCGAGCCACTGACGACTGGCGAGAGTTTGCTCTTGTTCTTTTCCCAACCAACCTGTCAAACTTAGAACGCGATGTAGGTCTCAGATGAACACAATGATGACATGTCAACTTTGGTCGAAACCATCATGTAACCCACGAGTTTTGTTCTTAGGGCTTCCTCGGCTTTAAAAGTTATCAATCCCAACTCGGATGTCGCTCGACGCGGTCAAGCTCTACAGCTCAACATCACTGCTGCCATTGGTCTTCAAGATGTATTACGGTCTAACCTTGGTCCACGAGGCACTATCAAAATGTATGTATATCACATCTTCATACTATCATCCATTTTGGTGAGATTGCTCTCTCTACTGCGATAAATGACGCGTCTTGCCCTGGATTTCAACAATTCCCGCTGACAGTAATTCATCATGTTAGGCTTGTTGACGGTGCTGGTGCCATTAAGCTTACAAAGGATGGCAAGGTCTTGTTAAATGAAATGGTAAAATAATTATATATATGGATATGCTGTTTTGCACGGCGTCATCTAATATTAACCACACGCTGCTTAGCAAATCCAACACCCAACTGCTGCCATGATTGCAAAGGCTGCTACCGCTCAAGATGAAATCACGGGTGATGGTACAACATCCATTGTTCTTTTGGTTGGTGAACTCTTGAAGCAAGCAGAACGTTATGTATCAGAAGGTCTCCATCCCCGAGTTGTTACTGAAGGTTACGATATTGCAAAAAAGGAAGCACTGAAGGTATGCCTTTTACAAACAGGTTGATGATGAATGTACTAAAAATCGATGTATCTAGTTCCTTGAAGGCTTCAAGACAGTGAAGGAAGAAATTGATCGTGAACTACTCGTATCGGTTGCTCGTACTTCATTGCGCACCAAAGTTCACCGAGCTTTGGCAGATACCTTGACTGAGGCTGTGGTTGACGCTGTCCTTGCTATTCAACGCGATAATGAACCCATTGACCTTCATATGGTGGAGATTATGAAGATGCAACATCGATCAGAGACGGAGTCAAGATTGGTGCGTGGCCTTGTCCTTGATCATGGAGCACGTCACCCCGATATGCCAAAGAAATTATCCGATGCATTCATTTTGACTCTCAACGTCAGCTTGGAATATGAAAAGAGGTAGGAGGGAAGATTGGACTATGCTTTTGGATGCATGTGCTGATCTATGGTTATAAAAAGTGAAATCAATTCTGGCTTTTTCTACTCTACTCCTGAACAACGTGAGAAGCTGGTTGAAAGTGAACGGAAGCACGTGGATGACAAGATCCGCAAAATTGTCGATTTCAAGAACACTGTATGCTCCGGTGAAAATGCAAACAAGGGCTTCGTTCTCATCAACCAAAAAGGCATCGACCCATTGTCTCTCGATATCCTTGCCAAGCACAACATCTTTGCATTGCGTCGTGCCAAGAGACGGAATATGGAGCGTTTACAACTTGCTTGTGGTGGTGTTGCACAGAATTCAGTAGAGGACTTGTCTGAGGATATTCTAGGCTATGCTGGTCACGTGTATGAACACGTGTTGGGCGAGGAGAAATACACGTTCGTCGAAGATGTCAAGGATCCTTATAGTGTGACCATCTTAATCAAGGGCCCCAATCCTCACACCATTGCCCAGATTAATGATGCTGTTCGTGATGGTCTTAGAGCTGTCAAGAATGCCATCGAAGACAAGTCGGTTATCGCTGGTGCTGGTGCATTCCAAGTTGCCTGTTCTCAACATTTGCAGGAATTCAAGAAAACAGTCAAGGGTCGGGCAAAGATGGGTGTTCAAGCATTTGCAGATGCTTTGCTCGTTATTCCCAAGGTGCTTGCTCAGAACGCTGGTTTCGATGCACAAGATGTTATCGTTGCCTTGCAAGAAGAACAGCAAGAGGGTCATATTGTAGGCATTGACATCAAAACTGGCGAGACTATGGATCCTAAATTGGAAGGCGTTTGGGACAACTACCGAGTGCAACGCCACATGCTTCATTCTGCGTACGTATATGATTTGATGTTTAACCTTACGATTGCTAACCAAGCCATATAGTTCCGTAATTGCCAGCAACCTTTTGCTTGTCGACGAAATGATGCGTGCCGGAAGAACATCTCTCAAGGGTCCTGACGCTATGGCTTAGAAATCTGGGTGACAAGAAGAGAAGGATAATCAAAATTACTGCTGTTAAAAAAAACCATCTACATTGTTGAACATAAAGAGCCGTCTTTCATTTGATTTCTGGAATTTATCTGTATGTTTTCTTTTTAGAGTGGCTCAGTTGCCAGCTACGTTCGTAAAACCCGATTTCTTGAATGGGTTACAACTATATATAAAGTAATGATCTTACAATGGATGGTCCTATACATTGTTGCAATTACGTTGCAATATCGTAGTATTCATCTTTACCGGAGTCTGTAATCCTTTGTCATTCATCTTCACAATAAGAGACTATTCCTCTAATACCAATCCTGGATCAATGTTCACTGCAGCCAATGATTAAGCTTAACAAAGAGCGTTTGTTCTTATGCATTCATTGTCAACTTGACCGTTATGCTTGATGATATCATCCTGAACGGTTGGTGCATCCCTTATAGCACTTTACACCACACCGGTCCAGGCAGCTACTATCATTATCATTTGTATATACAATAATTTTCATCATCCCCTCCGTGTTTTGACACATTGTGCATAATATAGTTCGCTTCCACTACCCACAACTTTATCAGGAGCATTGTTTTTATTCTTAATACATTATGAGTATTATCATTTCTCATCGCTTAGACGATCATGCAATGAATAGTGTTGCTATTGGATTATGTGGTGTCTATGGGTCACGTGCCCAGAAATCACGTGGAATGCTGTGGTACCCGAGGTTTTTCCCTTTCCAGCCATTGGTCAAGCAGGATCCACTTCCCGTTCATCGGTTTGGCAACTCTTATGGCAGAAATTCCTCACAAAGTCGTGTCTCCTACGTTTGAAAGACAAGCTCTCACAATCCTTGGCGCCAAAAATGAGCTTGATGCACCCGATTTCGACCCAGTAGACTATGTCAATCGTTTTTTCCCCAATGGTAAGTGGAAAAATAGCACGTGCCAGGTAAACCATCACTAAAGCTACGCTGAAGAACATAGCATTGGCTCCATTGATACTGTGTTGGGCAAAATACATGACAAGATTCGAGTTACAAAGGTGGAAATAGAACGGCATACGACAACGCAATCGGATAGTGAGCATCAGGCAGCTCAAGAACTTGAACGAGCCAAGGGCGCTATCAAGGTTAGCAACAATAGGGTAGTTAATTAGTTGTCAAGCTGGACTGATCAATCTAGTTTTAGACCTTGTTTCAGAATATCCAAGATATCAAATGCAAGGCTTCCCACTCTGAAGCTATGGTGCAAGAGATCACGCAAGATGTCAAATCTTTAGACTATGCCAAACGACATTTGACACACTCTGTCACAGCTCTCAAACGTTTACAAATGCTAGGTAAGATAATGCAGCATACTTGGTTAACGAATAGCACGTGTTAAAAACATTATAGTTACTGCCATCGATCAGCTCGAGTCAATGTCCCAAAATAACCAATATGAAGGAAGCGCACAGCTGTTACAGGTACCGTCGAATCAATCGGGTGATATGTACGTTGATCTCTCAAATTTATTATATGCAGGCAGTTGTACAGCTTATGCAACATTTCAAGTCATACAAGAGTGTACCACAAATAGCATTGCTCTCGGAACGAATTACGGGCTTGCAAACGAGTCTTGAAAAAAAGATCCTGAATACATTTGAGCAAGGGTATATTTCATATGTTACAGGTAGTATGGATTATCGCTAACCTTGCCTGATAGGTTTCAAAGCGATGGATCTTTATCAATTTCCTCCAACATGTTACATGATGCATGCAAAGTAGCGTCCGCACTCGGGGAGAACACAAAGTATGCCTGTCAAATGGAAGTTGGAGAATGGTCCTAATGAATGTGTTTAGGGAAAAGGCCATCAAAATCTATGTCGATTCCCAGTTGAAGCCTTATCGACAGATTTTTGGAGTAAACGAAGAGGTACGTTACGAAAGTATGTTTGAGCTATTCCCCCTTTAACAACTGGCTATAGGTTTCTCAGCTGGATAACATTTCAAGGCGGTATGCATGGTTAAAACGCCTATTGAAATCATGTGATGAAAATCATGCAGAGATCTTTCCTCGCTCTTGGTGTACTACAGGAAGGCTATGTGAGCAATTTTGCAACTTGACAAGGTAAGACAATCAATGGCAGTCGTAGTTCGTGGTTCTAAGCAGTTTCATTGATATAGAACGGACCTGGGACGTGTATTGGCAAACACACAGCCACTGGATGTGAAGGAATTTCTGAAGGCACTGCAGCTTACAATTGAATTTGAAGGCCAATTATCAAAGCGTTACGAGAAAATGGTACGTTTTGTATTTTCCATACATACGGAAACTTGTATTGATTGTATTATAGAACAAGTATGAAAACCTGGATAAGCAAATGAGCTTTGAAAAGAGGATATCTTCATGCTTTATTCCTCATCTTGACGTATACATCGATGCGCAGGACAGGTGAGACCAACTAGAATAATGCATTCAAATCCACTGATATATCGAACGTAGGACTTTGAATGAGATGATCAATTCTTATGTCGAATCGGATCGCCGGACAGAGGATGAAAGCAACGTGATGGTACTCCCTTCAAGCACGGATCTGTTTTATTTCTATCGTGAGACTCTGGTGCAATGTGCAAGATTTTCTACGGGCGAAGCCTTTTGGAAACTTTCTCAATTGTTCTCGAAGCATCTGAGATCTTATTGCAAGACTGTATTGATCGATGGAATTACGCGGTAAGCTTCAGAGGTATATCTGGCGACTTGATGATTCATTTGAAGCAGCGATAGGAATACATCGAAAGATAGTCTACGGCGTATTAGCTTAGCATTGAACACCGCGGACTACTGCTGTATGACGACGTCACAGGTATAAATCATTGCTGATGGATCATAATGCGTAATCATTACTAACGGGCCCTGAAGTTAGAGGACAAGTTGAAGGAAACAATCGATGCTGAGTTTCGGGGCAAGGTCGATTTGCAAGATTCTCGGGAATCATTCATGGGGTATGTTCGATCTGATATAGCAAAGCAGGCACCAACTAATGAAGCTATAGTGCAGTGTCTTCTTGCATAGACTCAGCAGTTCAAGTCCTACAACGCTCCTGTGACAATTACCTCCAACAAATGATTAGATTATCTTGGTCCTCCTTGGACACGGTTGGCGATCAATCCGAATACGTCACATATATACTGGATGCTATTAAAGAGTCTGCTACTACAGTGGGTCACACGATTGCCAACAAGCGCTATTTCCGAACATTTTGCGACCGTTTCGTTGAGTAAGTTATGGTTTAGATGGATATGTTACTACAAATTCTTACTTCATGATCCTAGCGCTTTCCTGTCAAATTTCCTGATACATGTTTTCCGATGCAAGCCAGTATCAGAAATTGGAGCTGAACAAGTATGAAATACCTTTAACATGTCTCCTGCAAATAACTCACAATGGCATTCACTCTTTGTTTGCGATTCTAGCTTCTCTTGGATACCCACGCTATCAAAACACTCTTGATGGAGCTTCCATTGACAGCATCGGATGGCGCTACAACTGTACCAACCTCGTAGGTTTTTTCAAAGCCAACGACTGTATACTTTTCATACTTACTCGTGGTAATAAGATATGGCAAACTTGTTAGCAAAGGAGTGTCAAGGACCGAGACCGTATTGAAAACAATCATGACACCACTTGATCCGCTCGAAGGCTTTGTGGAGAATTACATATTCCTAACAGGCGATAAGCATATCGGCAATTATACACGTTTATTGGATCTTAAGGTATGAGCTGAGCAATGTGGAAATTAGCAGTGTTATTGTTGTTGACCGAGAAGCATGAATATGTAGGGTATCAAAAAATCAGAACAAGGACCATTGATAGACGCATTCCAACGTCGTGTCACAAGCTGTAGGGATGAGCTTTCAGAAAACCCAAATCTATTACCCAATGTCGACTTGGTGACACAGAATGGTTCTAATCTCTCCGGTGCTTTTACCTTATCAACGATAGCGAGCTCTGCATCCAACTTTAATCAAAATGCTCTACCACCTTTTGTTCGCACATCACAGGCAACATCCGGTCATACCCCTCCTGGATCTCCAAACGTAGATGGAAATGGATCAGGAGCCAGGACCGCTGGTCGTTTGAACGAGAATTTCAGAAAATTAGTGATGACAGGCATGGCATTTCGTAAAGATCTTCAAGAACGGCGTGATCAGCAAAAGCCATAGAATCAGACCATTGATCACTGTACTTGTTCACTTGGATAAAAATTATCACAACATCTTTATTGTAATTGTTTTTTGGTTTCTTCAAGCTTATGTATTAGTTCTTCATCACAAGGAAATGTTTGTTGAACGCGATAAACCACGTCGAGTCCCAAGCGTCGCCCTGCACGACACCAGTCGTTCTCAGCGTTAATATAAGAAAGGCAAGTAGATAATCGATCGACAGAAGCCATTGAAAGATCAAGGAAGGTGGTACGTGTGTATGTTTGCATCTCGTCATTGTCGTGGTCGATAGGGATAGAGAAAGGTCGAAACAGCAATATTTTGACAATGCTGTGGATCATGTGGATATGCATTCTGAGAAGTAAACTCCGTTCATCATCAGTGTCGTTATGTGCACAAGACCATTGCATCCATTGTGGTAACTTTTGCTCCCATATTTCAATATCACGCACGAGGTTGAGTACATCGTCAACATCCACTTTACGCATGCCAGTGTTGTTGTCACCTGATTCTCGACAGTAAAAGAGTGCAAAAACTTGCTTGAGAAGGCACATCAGCTGTGCTTCAAGTCCTAGAGCCGCAGATGTTTTCTCCTCGCTAGTTGAAAGTCGACTTGCTGCTTGAAGAAGCCAATTTCTTGCTTCACCAATATCTTGCCACTCGTAAAATGCTGACGAATGGGCTTCGAAATATAAGACCAGCGCTGCCAATTGTTGCCATTTTTTGTCTCTGGGATCCCAATCACAGGAAGCACATAATGCTCTTGCCGCTAAATGTATCATCCTCGGCCTTTGTAATGAAGTCAAGAGAATTGCACCAATTATTATCGGATGAAACTCGGTTTGCCGTTGTAGTACCAATTCCACTAAAAGCCCACTGGCATATGTAACGCAGTCATCAACAAGCGACGAACCATCTACTCCATGGCGTAAATAAATGGTAGAAGCAGCATAAGCGGTACACAAGCAAAACCGTGCAAGAAGCGGCATGGGATCATGCTCATCAAGAGAAACAAATGGCCGCATATGTAATAGGAGGGTTGTAATGTGAATATGGCTGATTGAAAAGTCGTCGTCATCCAATGTTCCATACACCTGCCGTAAATGTGTAAGCATATTGCTGATGTGTGGGCTGATATGCTCATATAATGAGTCATTGATTGAGATGGTATCATCGAGGTGAATGGGAATTGATGGATCTCGAAGAAGAGATGCTGTAGCATACACTGGAACTGTAACCAAGTATTCGTCTTCATCTAAAGGATCATCATCGTCGTCGTCTACTGGTTCATCATCGAACCATTCCCATAGTTTGGTATCAGTTTGGTTGTTGTATTGCAGCTGCTGTGAGAAATCCTTTGCAAATGAAGTGAATTCAATAATGTTGCGTGTCACAGCGTGTAATGTTAAGCCTTCGGAAGTGAGCGTCATAGACCAATTGCCAGGAAGAGCACCTTCGTCTATTATTGATGCTGATGTTGGTGTGGGTGCAGTCTTTAGTCGTTTAGCAGGCTGATGGATTGATAACGTTTCAATGCTAGGCATTTCGCTTGAAGCACGTGAGCTGTTGTAACCCGTTGGTTCTTGATCATTGTTGTCCAGTAAATTCGACCCGTACTGCGTTACAAATGTATCCTCCAACTTTCGAAGAGTGTCATACAGACCAAGAACTTTCTGTGACAGGTCGGAAAGGTTTGGGGGTGCATCTGGATATTCACACTTTTGATGGTCATTATTATCTGACAAGTATCACTCTCATAAGGACTCACAAGTTGATTCGATCTTGCACACCGAGTACATGCCGGGCGAGTCTTTGAGCATCTGCAATGAGCAAACACAGCTTAGTAATGCTTTGAAGGGCTGAAGCACTACATACTTTGCTTTCTTTTTTCGACAGCGTAAACAACTCAAATCCTTATTTCCTGCTAGGTTACTTCCTGTATTTTTAGTCTGAGGCATTTTTGGACGGTGTGTGGAGCATAAAGTATTCACTCCAGGGACATCCTACTGGTTGCTAGTCATTTTAAGTTTGCTGCAGCGTCTCCACCAATAGGATAATGTAGTTTCACTTTCAAATGTCCTGAATTATCACACATGTAAAGCGGTCACTACAAACATTCAATGTAGCAGCCATTTAACATATTCCCTGAATTAAAACATCCAAATATTTATTCATTTACATTCACTGCTGCTCTTTATTATTGATTCATTTGATCGATTACCATGATTGAGTGATAAAAAGAATATACACTTGGGTCCTATATTCTGGAAACACCATCCCTGAAGCATTGGTTGTGGAGACATTGGCAGTAACGGTAATTTTGATTGTATTAAGTCCAGCATGTAATGGTATGCTCCTCCATGAGTGAGTATCCTTCCTTGTAGCCTCGGTTGAATCGAGCTTGGTGTTATCTTGAATGACTGTGATTGAAATACGCTTGGACTCATCTTGCAATGATTGCTGTAAAATAGGCGATATCTCGAGCACTTGAACACTTTGAGGGACAGTTACGCTGTGACCAACCATGTTGCCGACAAGAGTTGTTGCGTATGTCTCGTTCATTGATCGAATGATAATCTCCTTCAGAGGGCGTACTAAGAAAAGTCAAACAGTCAGCATATGAAGACCTATGAATACAGTATACTGACCATTTCGTATATCAGTGGCGAATAATTCAAAGAATGATTGACTTGTATTAGACAAATGTCCATTTTGCTCGGCAGCCTGGATGGTAGAATCGAATGGGAGCGATCCTTGTGTTACTTCAGGTACGACAGCATTGGCAATATTGAAACCGTGAGTAGCAATGTGAGGTATGGTTGGTGTCGGATGAATGCCATGCATCATAGCGGGCATATTCATCATTCCATATGAGTGCGGTGGTGGCGGTGGCGGTGGCATTGACGAGGTTTCCATAATAGCAGGTGCAGGTTCTGGAGCGGGAGTAGATTCATCTGATAAAGACTTTGATTTGGATACTGATCGCTTCGTCCGACGCTTGTCTTCCATTTCATAAGGTCGACCCGCCAATGATAAATTCAACACATCACGTTCTTGCGTCAAGGGAATACCATCTCTTGATAATATTTTCTCCTTCATGCGATTGAGTAGACGCTAAATTCACGTTAGTATATAGGTCACTAACGATGAATATCGTTCAACATACCAAAAGAAGTTTGGCATCACGGTAGACCCGAGAACCAGGTTCATTGTACTCCATAGCATTCTCAAACACCAATTCCATATCCTTGAACCAATCAGAGGGTGTCGAATATTGTCGACGCTTCATTTTGTCCTATTGTATGCTTTTAGGAACCCAATAATATAATTCACCGGAATAACTTACTTCGATCATAGAAAGAGATCGTGGTTCTTCAATAACATTATAATAGTCTGGATATTCTTCCTGATCCGGGAGGTGTTCGAACATCTCGGAATATAGTCGACCACTAATTATCGAGAATGTGATCAGCTTTCATATCAGAATATATCATCTTTTGCCACTTACGCATTGCTGGTGTGTGTTTGGATGCTGTGAAAGAGCTCTTTGATGAATTGTATAGGGTCGAAATTACTGAGATCGACTTTTTCTGTAGGCTGCATTCGTTCATCATGCACTTCTTTGTCCGTTTTGGGTGGCCTGCCACGTCGCTTCTTATGGGTATTGACGGCATCAAATTCTGAAGAACTCTCCATATTGCTTTGATCAACCTGGTCAGCCGTGTCGTGACTAGTGGACCTTTTTTGGGGAGATCGTACTTTAATCTACAGATGCCATGCTTAGTAAATCGTATGCGGATCCAAAATGACATAATATTTACAGTATATGGGGCCTTCAAGATGCCTTCCCATCGAGGGTCATCCTTGTCGCTCACAAGATCATAAGGGATTTGACCATGGATATTCTTGGCTTCTCTGTTGGCACCGTATTTTTCCAGTAAAATTCGCACAAGTTTGTCGTTGTCTATGGATTAATAAAATGAGCACATATTCCTAAACGCCAAGGGCAGGATCACAAACCTCCAAATGCAGCCCATCCTAGCGGGGTTGCCGAATACCATGTGTCTTGTACCTCAATACCAGCACCGTGATCAAGAAGCGCTTGGGCCACTTTGGGCAATCCATAGTAGCAAGCTGCATGTAATGGGGACCATGAAAACTTGTCATTGAACATCTCGACCTCCTTCAGCTGATTCAAGTTGAGAGTAGGATCATCATCAATTAGACCCAAGGCTTTCTTGGTATTCTTTGCAGTAATGGCTTCCATCAGATCACTGAGATTGACTAGTTAATTTCATGCAATTAGTAAAGGATAGTGGAACAAAAGTATATAACTTACCTTTTTTCTTGGGATGTTTATCCACAGCTTTTAGTCTAATGGCCTTTACTTTAGGTTCGGTATGCGATTGCTGACGTTGCTGATCATCTGTTCCTCTCAAAGTGTTGCTGTGACTGAAGGCGCCACCAGGAAGTTTAAGCACTGTCCTTAGTTTGGTCTCTGAAGGTGTCGAAGCTGTCGAAGTTGTTGCTCGCTTCTCTTTTTCCTTTCCAGGAGTCCAGGTCCTAACCAATTTCTTTTTTTTTGTATCTCTTGGTTAGCATCCAACATATGAACAATATCCATCCATTATACCTGTAGTTTGATAGCATCTTGGTAGACTTGGGATTCCTTGATGTTGTATTTCTTGGCATTGGATACCATCAAGTCAATATCGGACTTGAGCTCAGCAACTGCTGTGTACTCTTGTTGATCGATCTTGGTCTGCTTGATTCGGTAAATCGTGTGCACGAACAATGAAATAGAATGAGATAATTACCTTTATCTTAGATAATGCAATAGGATGTTTGATCACTTGATAATAATCCGGATACTGGCGTTTGGATGGTAATTGTACGAAAAAGTCGCTCAAGAAATGTTCATCACTGCAAATCAATTAGTTCTATTATTCCAAATATAATCCTACCCAACTTACTCTTCTGGATCACGGCATTCCTTGATATAATTGTAAAGTTGTTGACATTCAGCTTGAACGCGTTCCTTATCCACAGATCCTCCTTCCGTTTCCGCTGGTGAAGCCTTTTAAACGGGGACATATCAATGTTCCGAACTATATCCTATACCATTCCCCTATACCTCTTTCTCTTTTCGTATCCGCTTGCGTTCTCTATAGTCCTTATCGACAGTGCTTTGTCTCTTTGGTCTACCCTCCATGTTCAGCTTGAGCTATTGCTGTATATCGTAATGAATAAACGTGGTACATTGGCACTGTTGCTAGTTCCATCTTTTGCTCACATTGAGACCGTTTATGCTGCTTGGTGTTGAGTCGACGTGGTTGTGGTGATGATTAGGAGTGATGTTCAGAGACGAATTGAGCAGGGAGGAAAGCGTTGGGCTGAAAGGCGACTAACCGCGTGACTAACTATGCCAAAACGTCGCCAGTTGGCACTCAGCGAAATTCACTTAAGTCCCGACGTCGCCGAGTCTTGGTCAAAGCACAACAGCAGATCAATATTAAACAACCTACGTTTCCATGACAGATCACTAAAGCACTATAGTAATATGCTATCCCGTGCCATTTATGATGATACCCACACATTAAGTTACTGTTTAAAGGGAATTTTATTCATCAATATAGTCTTTATCCAGCATGTTCA
The DNA here is from genome assembly GCA_000697475.1 of Lichtheimia corymbifera B2541. Classification (NCBI taxonomy): domain Eukaryota; kingdom Fungi; phylum Mucoromycota; class Mucoromycetes; order Mucorales; family Lichtheimiaceae; genus Lichtheimia; species Lichtheimia corymbifera. The sequence goes on from JNEU01000786.1 coordinate 22,691, forward strand.
ACAGAAACAGTTTGCAATTTGCCATTGACAATAGTCGTTTTCAGTTGCTCAGGGACCGGCATCTCCTTGTAATCCGTAACGTTCTCCTCAACCTCCTCGGGGACGAGTATATTGATGGCTGTGGATTTGGCAGAAAGGATTTCAACGCCTAAACAATCCTTGGAGAGATAAATTTGACCACTATCGCACTTGTCAACCACAACGGTGGGTGTAACATGGAAAATTTGCAATCCAAATGAGCGGCAGTTGACCAAATCAATTGTTGAGACCACTGAGTCCAGAGCAATTCCACATTTGGTGCATGAATCTATCAAGAATATATATATATGAGCGCCAGCTATTCCATAATGCATCATATTCAACCCAAATGACATTATACATACCCATAGTAACCGCATTCACCTTGCCTTTGATACGAATAGTAGAGTTTTTACAACCAAAGACATAAACAGCTTGATTGATAGCAGTCTCCTCAATCACGATTTCATGGTTGTTTTCATGATTCTCCACAACCCACTTGTTTGCCTCGAGTGTCGTCTTGGCAGGCTTCTTCAATACATACTTGTCAGGCTTGGTTGGTGTAGGTGGTCCACGTTTCTTAGGTTGCGAGGTCACTGTGCTGCCTGCCCGTAATGCTGGGTTCTTGTGTGTCATTTCACTCTTGTCGACTTTGCGTAAACCAGCAGTAACACTCTCACCCCGGTTAATCTCGGCAAACACCGCTGCAGCACCTGAAGGTTTGTCGCCTGCGGGTTGTTCATCATCAAATGTCATGGGTGGTGGAGGTGGTGGAGGTGGAGGTGGAGGACCACCAGCTGCAGGGGGTTCTTGAGCTGGAGGAGCTGCAGGTGTAGATGTATTGTTCTTGTCGATAATTGCTTCTGCAGGTTCACCATGTGCGTTCCAAGTCAATCCAGTAGGATAGTTGGCCTTGACATACTGAGCTAGGGCTTCCAAGATAGCAGTGAAAGAGCGAGTCCACTCCACATGTTTAGCATCCCTATAGTATCAGGTTAATGAAGGGTCCCATTATAATCTAACCTTTCCACATACTTGTCCTTCCATTCCTTGACAACACGATTTGCATAAAACTGGGCTGCATCCTTCATTTCACGAATATAAGGCACAGGTGCGGGTTCCTAATTTAGGCTACGTAAGCATATTACTCGATAATTAAATAATGCACATTTATGAAACCTACCGCAGTGAACCAGCCGAGAGCTGCCACACCTTCAGCAACCACACTCAAATGATTGAACAAAGGATCGCCACGATGCTGATCTTTGATGCTGACAATACCAGTCAAGGCCTTTTGGATGGGTTCAACAAGCTTCATAAAAGCGCTGGATGACATGTCAGGTTTCTTTGCCAGGCATGAGATTTGGATGATAGTTTTCTCGGCGTCAACAGCTTCAAGAGTCAAGGTTGCCTATACAACGTAGGTATCGGATCAGTCACCGTTGGTTACCCTTCCTTGTGGTCTCTATCTTACCTGCTCTGAAACAGGGCCACCAATATCAGTGGAAAGAGCCAAGAACTTTTGTAATAAAGGCATAATCTCTTCGTCGTGTTTTTGTACTGATAAAGGAACCTGGCCGGTACCAGCAGCTGCTCCAGATGTTGCAGTAGGCGTTGGTGCAGATGGAGGGTGAGTGGGCATTGCGCCTGTAGAAGAAGCAGACACAGCCGAAGCCGAGGAGGCCGACATTGCCAAGTCTTCAAGACGAGTGGTTGCTACCTCCAGACGCTTGATGAGGTTCGCAAGGGAGTGGAATTCTGACATGATGAGGGATAGAGAGAGCAACCAACTGCCGAATGGGCTGTATAAACCTTGTATCTTGTCTCCGCTCGGACATTGGGAGTAGCGTAGCTTATAGGCATTTGTCCAACATTCCATAATACAAACGCGCTTCCAAATTGGCTAGGATGCTCTTGACAAGTATTGGGAGTAATTATCATAGAGGATGTGTCAAGTTTGAGGGATGTAAACTTGAATAAAGAAGCATCTGGCAGAAGTTTAGCATAAGCTACAACATCAACGGGATAACCAAATCATCTGAATCGACTGAAGCAATCTTCTCTGTGCCAAAAACTGTAGTTTTTATGCTCATCCATCATTGTATTTTCAAAATCTCATACTGTAGACCGTCATACGACAATATCTCTACTGTTATCAATGATAACCAAGTTTCCAGTGTTGTCTACCTCCCGAATGACATGTTATTAAGACTAGGCGTTATCGCATGGCTCATCTTTGCTGGATTAACCTTCCTTCCAGTAACGGTCACCACCGCTATCCAAAGGCATTACATCTTTTGACTAGAGACGCTTCGGTTGACTTTGTGATATATCAACTTTATAGGATAGAAAATATCATTTTTTATTATATGACTTGGCTATGGTAAAGATGAAGGACTAAACAATAAAGACATTGGAATTGCATTAGCAACCTGGCACAAAAAGGACTATAAATACTACACACGAGGATAATTTCTTCCCAGTCCGCAAAGCTCTTTCCCTCAATGTCGTTCCGTCCTCGTAATCAGCCACGACCCACACAACAAGCCAAGCGATACCGTGCAGGCCACGTTCCAGAAAACTATGTCGACGAACTTTCTGAAAGTGAAGAGGAGGAAGAGGAACAACTGCATCTACAACAACAGCAGCAGCAACAGCAGGAACGATCAGAAAAACACCATGGTCAATTGCAGTTCGCACAAAAGGAAGTCGTCACTGGACTCAAGCAAATCGAGATCTCTGAGCAAGATGCAGCATCCGATCGGCGATTACGGCGATTACGGCAAGCACAACAAGCTGAAGCTGTAGAAAAGGATGACGCTGGTCGACGGAGGCGACGACGTTTTACAGACGAACAAGAGCCAGCACAAGAGGAAGGAGAGGATGAGGAAGAACAGCGAAGATTGCGTATCAAACAAAAGGCATTGGAGCAACAACAACTGCAGGAAGCCATTGAACGACAAGCTGAACAAGAAGAAGAAGAGGAATCTGAAGAGGAATCCGAGGAAGAAGAGGTGATATATTCATTGTTGGGATAACTGATCTATATGCTGATTGATATATGTGGATATAGAGTTCAAGCGAGTATGAAACGGATAGTAGTGAAGAGAATGGTTTACAAAGTCTACCCAAGCCAATGTTTATACCAAAGTAATTTAATTGACTTGGTTCTATAAGAGCGAAAATATTCACTTTAATGATAATAGGGCCCATCGTGAAACGATTATGGCTGAAGAAGAACGACAGCGAAAGGAGGAGGAAATGGAGAAACAATACGAGGAAGAGTTGGAGGCTCGCAAAAAGCAATCGCATGCCATGTTGGCTGATGAGCTCAAGCGTGAAAAAGAGGAGGCCATGGAAAAGGAACTTGCTGAACAAGACAACACTGTGGATGATACTGATTACAATGATCAAGCCGAATTTGATGCATGGAAAGTGCGTGAACTCAAACGTATCAAACGTGATCGGGAGGAGCGTATTGCGTAAGTTGAATGAGCATGATGTTATATCTTTTTAATTTACACTATTTTCTAGTCGTGAACGTGAGCAAGAAGAAATTGAACGTCTACGCGAATTACCCGAGGATGTGCGACATCGGTTGGCTATGGAAGAAGCAGAAAAGACACGACAAAAGGACCGTGGTCAGCATACGTTTATGCAAAAGTATTACCATCGTGGTGCATTCTATCAAGATGACAAGGAGGAGGTGTTTAAACGTGATTATTCGGCTCCCACCATCGACGAAGTTCGCAAAAAGGAATTATTGCCCAAGGTTATGCAAGTCAAGAATTTTGGTTTGGCTGGACGCACCAAATGGACCCACTTGGTTAATGAAGATACCTCCAGCAAAGATGATTTATGGCAACAAGGCGCTTCTTTACTCAACAAAAAGCGACGAGGGGGAGATGATGGTGAAAGTTCATACAAGCGATCAAAAAGGCATTAAAACATCTATATTTTTTTTGGATTGTCTATACAAGCATCATTTCGGTTTATTACTTGCAAGGAGCAAAGAAGCAATGATGATAACAAAAGTCGAGAATGCAAATGTTGCGTAAGGAAAGGGAGAAGGTTTGAGGAGAGAGAGTTGGGTCAGGAGAACAAAACGAGGGTATGCGGGTTGACGGCAAAATGAAAATACAGACTAGTAATTATGTAAAATGATGTTTGAGGGATGGGTTGGGGGTGGAACGAAATGAACACAAAGAGACAGAGAGAAAGACATTATCTACAAGCCATAAAGATAAGTGGCGTAGATGACCAGAGCAGCACCAAGTACAAATGTAAACGTAATACTGAATCCAAAGAGCCAAACACTCATAAGACTGGAGAGAATGATGCTGATACTAGTAGCAAAGCCCTTGAGAATAGAATCTATAGAAAAATATATCAATTACCCTGTTTCCTTGATCCCCATCCATATACTTTTACATACCTGCATATTTGACTACCAGAGCAACAATCAAACCACCAAAGGCTTGGATACCAATCACACACCAAGTAAGGGGAGTATAATTGACAAAGAATCCCTTTTCGGCAATAGTGGTACCATCCTGCAAAAGCACCACAAAGACCATACCAACGAGAATAGAAAAGAAAGACATTTGAACATTGCGGATCCATAGTGCAGCTGCCTCAGGGCTGATCTCGTCGTCATGGTGATGGTGATGGTCGTCGTCGTCATCATCCTCTGAAGGAACATTCACTTTGCCTTCAATATCCTGCATTTGTTGTTGATCTGGTTGCTGTTTGGCAGGTGCCTTCAAGATCTTTTCAAAGTAGACACCGGCAAGACCTGAGAGTAAGCATGCCATCAAGACGGCAAAGAAGCCTTGTGCATTCGACTGATTGCCCAGGCTACCATCGTCTGATTCCTCGATAGAGTTAGTTTGTAAATCACTGCTGGAGAACCACGCCATGATGTAGGAAGAAGTGTCCTTGGGTAAAACAACAAGAGCGATACCAGCCGTAAGCAAAGCGAGAGAGATCCATTTAAGACGTGAAAGAGGTTTGCGCAAGAGAACGACGCTGAAAAAGGCGGTTGTCAAGATCTTGAGTTGATAAGTTACTTGAAAGGTGGCCGCATCGAGGTTGGTAGCTGCTACATATTGCAAGTTATTCTGATATAAAGGTTAGCTTGTGCTTGGCGCAATCATGGATTCAATTCCGACTTGTCTTCCGAGACACTACAGCCTACCTGGATCAAATAAAGAATAGCGGGAAATGCCAATTTACTGCATTCTCGCCACTTGACGACCATTTCTCTGTGCAAGAAAGAGCCCAGTCTAGCCATCGACCGACGACGAGGGATATTGTACAACACTGCAAGACATGCCAGCGTCTTTGTAACTTCGCTCATAATCACTGCCGTGGACGCAAGATAACGTTGATCCTCTGGAACACTTGCTCGCGTATAACGCATAACCAGAATCAAGGCACTGTTTTGCACCACCAAGATGAGTAGTGACAGGTATTTCAATGGTATTCCAAACAGTAATGCTGTTGCAGCTAAAAGTGAAAGTAGGGATGGATCAGAAAAAACAACTGCTCAGCTCATTCGTAGTCGTAGTAACCATTTACCCATCTGGCGTGTATGTAATGAGTGAGTTGAATATGGAAATAAAAAGTGTAAGAGAGAGAAAGAGAAGAAGAAAAACAGGCTTTTCGAGTGAAGATGATATATAAAAAGAAGTAGTCGGAGAGCAACACAAAAGGCGCCCCGAAACAAAGGGTGGGTCAGTGGAGTGAGTGGGTGTATGCGTGTGTGTATTATTAGGCGGCTCGGCTTAGAGTTCTTCTAAAAATGACATTTCTATCAACCATGCACTTGGATGCTGAGCCACGGTTTGTTTCTTTTTCTTTTCTTATCATCATTCGTGGCGCGATCAAAGAATATCGGGCAATACGAAAACGATCCCATTTTTTTTTTCGTGTGCCTGCATCGCGAGGCTGGTGTGTGTGCGCTATGTTGTTGGGTATGTGTCGTAATGTACCGAAAAGGTTTAAACTCACACACCACACACACTCTTTTGTGTTACCGTTGCCATAATAGGAATCCACCGCCCTCCTTTGTTTTTTGTAACACAACCACCCACACCCATCATCATCATCATCATCCATAGAAAAACAACCCATGATAGATAGATATTCGAGTGAGATATACATATATACACATGTCATTTTTATGCTCTTCTATAAACTTTATCTTCTAAAAGTACTCTTGGTGTGCGTCAAGAAGCATGGATACTGACTCGCCGAAATGAATACGTCGAATAGCTTCAGCAAACATGGGCGCCACATCGTACATTTTAATCTTGGAACATTGCTGTCGGCTAAGATGTTGTGGAATAGTGTTGCTAACAATGACTTGATCCAATTCGCTGTTTTCGATATTCTGAACTGCGTTGCCCGAGAGAATGGCATGGCAAACGAGTGCGTAGATTTTGACGGCGCCATTTTCACGTAGCATCCGGGCTGCCCGAGTAATTGTGTAACTCGTGTCGCAAATGTCATCGATGAGAATGCATACTTTGCCTCGTACATCGCCCACCAACATCAATTCACGCTTCGTGGGTGTCAAACGTCGTTCCTTGTGAATTAATGCAAAATCCATTTGTAACATTTCAGCAATTGCAGTCGCTCTAATGATATTCCGATGAGTATTTATCATCCATTTACTGTCTACTACTATTATTGACATACCGTTTAGCGCCACCTGCATCTGGGGATACAATGACTGCGTTTTCATATTGTGGGATACAATGACGGATGTACTTGATGAGTAAGGGTCGACTGAGTAAATTGTCAACTGGACAATCAAAGAATCCTTGGAATTGAGCATCGTGCATCTCCATGGTGACGATATGGTCTGCGCCAGAGCATGTCAACAGGTTGGCCACCAATGTTCCAGGTTGTGCGACCCATTGCCGATAATCCGATCCATTTCTACCACCACCACTGGCAGCCATTGACAGCTTTTGTCTCAATAATTTGCTCACATCATCTGTAGATGGCTCAACCACCGAAGATGTCTTGGGTGTTGCTGGTGGTAACCGTTCCAATGGCGCTCCAGAGCTGGGTCGAAATGGAACATCCGCTTGTCGAGAGTATGGGAAATATGGCAACACAGCTGTAATACGCTTGGCTGACGCAATCTTGCAGGCGTTAATCATGATGAGCAACTCGAACACGGCATCATTGACACTGCTGCATCCCGATTGAATAATATAAACGTCTTGTCCGCGTACTGATTCCTTCATTTCAACACTGGTTTCCTTGTTGCTAAACTTGGAAAGCTTGGCTTGACCGGGGGCAATGCCTAGTCGAGAGCATATAGCAGCTGTCAATTCGGGGTGCGATGAGCCTCCAACAACGACCAGATTCCGCATTGTGGGAAGAGTGAAAGCGAGTGTGTGTGGGGTGAGGGAAACGGTTGAAAGAGAAGAGGAAAAAGAAAGATGTCACTGCAGTAGCTTGTTGCCCCATACCGCAATCCCCGCAATATTACTATTCATATCACGTCATTGCATTCCAATACATACCTTGTGTTTAATTGATTTACTGTTTGTTCCAATGTTATAAAGTCTAATGAACGTGGCAGGAGGGCAAGCGGTGTGTACATGTCTTTTCTGTCAAGAATACACCCCATGATAATGCCAACGACCTATTGAAAAAAGTTGACAGCTTTGGCAAAGTCAACCTTTGCTGCTACTACAACAAAGACCCTACCCAATGAAGCCGTTATATACCGAGAATATTCACGGTTGTGTATCATGCGTATTGACTATGAAGATGCAGACGACTTCTCCTTTTGAAATCTCCACGATAGCATTGACAGTATCCACATCTTTGTCTCTTGACATCCAATCATATTCGATCATCAATGTCGGCCGTGGAAAAAGTTGCGTCATTGAGGCACCGGCAATTGCTATTTTTGTTTTTGTTCATGCTTGCCTCAACTCACACTACAAACCAGCAGATAGTTACACGCATGTTCCCATTATCCCAATCCAATTGTAATGACTAAGTAGTATAATACGCCATTTTTCAACTGATTCAATATGCTGCGTATAATCGCCCATTCATCCTCTCTGTGTGGTATATGTACTTTTACAATTTATTCCTGTGATATATATCTTTACAACTTGGCTTTGGGGTTGATGCTCTTGAATACATTGTCAAGCTTCATGGCCAGCATGATTTGACCCTTCACCTTGAGCTTGCCACTCATGTATGCCTTTTGACCTATTTCAAAAATTGTCAGCGACTACATGCCGCCTTTTGCGATCCTCCGGTCTAAAATTGCTTACCATTAAGCTTGCCAGTAGCGAGTTGGACAAAGTCATCATCCTTGAGAGAGAGGATGGCGTCAGCCTTGACAGCACCCTTGCCACGGGTAACCTTGCCTTCCTTCTTGACATCAATAGTAAAGGTCTCCTCCTTGCCTTCGGAGTTCTTGATGACGAACTGGAAGACACCATTGACCTATATCACATTGATGAATGACGTGTGCATGTAGCCTATGGATTAATCACTATATTACCTGCTTGATGAGCTTGGCACGCTCTTCAGCACTGTAGCCATCAAAGACCTTGTTCAATTCAGCAATAAGCTCGGAGCTCTTGAAGCCAGGGACAACGATATCAGACATGGTGTTTGTGTGTGGAGAAGAAAAAAGAGATGGGAAAACAAGCGTCGTCATCCATTTCTCCTCTTTTTATTACACATATCTTCACGTGCATTTGTGCAGCGGCAAATGAATCACATGTCAAAACTTTAGCATGTGGAGAAAAACTCCACGCTGTTTCACAAGATCACTCATGCCTTTTCTCCACAAATCTGAATCACATGCTGTTAGACAAGGTACCAATAGCTGATGAAGGGGAACGATCTCATTGTATCACGCCAATGATGTCAGCCTAGTCCACGCTATGTTCATATCGAGTGTTTTGATTTCCCAAAGTATTATGGAGCCTGTGTGCCGATACATCGTGGTCTGTTGCTACATATTACAATAAAATCGTCAACCACTCCTTCAATTGAACTGGTGAGCTGCACCATGTACCGATACAGGGGCGATAAGATGCTGCAGCTGGCACACAAGTATTCAGCTGCATGAGGTATCCTTCATATGGAGGAGCCCAAAGATCAAACATCCTTGGATTGGTGCTTGGTGGTGCGTTGTTACATGGATGTTCATCGGCAATCTATGCAAGGTTTTGACCTCTTAACTCGAGCAAATTTGCGGTGACCAAGTATTTTAATTCGTTTTACATAGGCGAGAAGATAACAATGACGATATGCTTAAGAATAAAAGCAAGCAATGGGACCCTTGGTAGCTTCCATTTGAAGAGTTACCCAGAAGCAATAGGTAGGAGGTATACATGTAAATACATCGCTAACAACAAAGAAGCACCATGGAGGCGTGGACATGCAATGTATGATAGGCCCCTCTTTTTCGACTGGATAATGCTAGAAGTTTATTTCCTTTTTTGTTAGTTCAATACTCCATTATATATGAAGCACCTTCCAAGTATGAACGAGGGGGAGAAATTGTTTTCATTATGATGATGAAAGGAGAAGGCCTGTGTACTGGCAAGTGACACTTGAAATCTCGATGCCACCATGTGCATATTTCCTATAACGGTGATAAAAGGAGGGGGAGAGAAGGTAGAAAAGATATTGTGAAGCCCAATAAGACACTATATATAAGGCAGGTCTTTACAGTATAACCTTGAAATAAGCATCCGCTCTCAATCCCTTTTCTTCATCACGATGATTATTGGGTTATCACCATCATTGCGTCTCATTCTTTTTATCAGTACCATTTTTGCCTTGGTGACCCTAGTGGTTTCCGCTGACTCTGCCTCTAAGGAACTTGCAAAAGCAAACAAGAAGGATGAGCCCAAAAGAATATCTTTCCATATTGGAGCTAAATGCAAACAAGCAACTGTCAGAAAACGATCCACACAAGAGCAGCACGTAGAACAATCGGTTACCTTCCAGGATGACGAAGGCGATAATGCACTTGCTCAATGCCGTACAGAAAGCGGATAAGAAGGATACGATGATTCAATACCTCGATGACACAACTACTTACGCTTACTGACCTTTTTAATTAAGCATCATCATGCCCGCTTGATGATACCATTTTATGAGCATACACCATGTAATTTTATTAATTGGTCCATAGGAGACATAAACAAGTCAATCATGTAATAAAAGAAGGCTTAAAGACCTTCGTAACTTGATACCCTTTTGCTTGTCTAATTGAATGGCTTCCATATGTAATCAAAATGCACCGTTTTTTCCTTTGCATGCATACTAGTGCCTATGGCAAGTATAATACAAGTTGACGAAGCACAAGTTGCTGCTTAGTTTTGCCACAATACAATGCAGCAGTAATAGTATAAACAGCAAGTATAATCGGACATACATTTTTCATATAAGACATCGCTACGCAAGTACTTGCCATAGCACATAGAGGATTATGTATTTTCTTTCAGGTTTTCATCGAAATGCTGTATCAATAATGAAGCCAGCAATATCTTTTATGGCGATGGGATCATCATTACGCGGGTGCAATGAATGCTCACTCATATTCAGATGTTTCGACCACCAAAAGAAAAAGAGCTAGAATAAGCAAACTTTCTAGTTTTGATATCATCAAAAGTCGCAGAACACGATCAGAGCCATATCAGGAAGGTAGATATCGGTGATACATAAGCATAGGTCGGGGTTTTGGGTAACGTTGATGTTGATGGACAAATGACCCGCTAGGATCTCTTTTCAACTTGAATCCTTTCCATCTCCTTCTTCCTTCTTGATCTCGCGCGCGGGTTAGTCTTTTTTCTTAAACATTATCCACATGGCCAACGATACCATAAACAACATCAATATTCAAATGGATCAGCAGCAGCAGCAGCAGCAACAACCTACTGTGCGTCGCACCTCTTTTAGTCAACCCAAACCCAAAGTACTTCGTCCTTTCAATACATCCGAAGTCAAAATCCTTTTATTGGAAAATGTCAACGAGACTGCCGTCAAAGCATTCAAGAAACAGGGTTATCAGGTATGTATAACAGAAAATGCTTGGGGTGTGGTTATCATTTATTGACGTCTCAAGTTTAGGTTGAAACATACAGCAAAGCACTTGTAGGCGATGAGTTGATTGAGAAGATCAAGGATGTGCATGTCATTGGCATTCGTTCCAAGACCAAGTTGACCAAGCAAGTGCTTGACGCTGCCCACAATTTACTGGTGATTGGATGTTTCTGTATCGGGACCAACCAAGTGGATTTGCAGGCAGCTGCAACCAAGGGTGTAAGTGGGCATGGAATGCATGGGTTGGCTGATGATTTGCAAAGCTGATAAGACCCTTTATTAGATTGCTGTATTCAATTCCCCTTTCAGCAACTCGAGATCTGTAGCTGAGTTGGTGATTGGTGAAATTATCACCTTGGCGCGTCAATTGGGCGACCGTAACCGTGAAATGCACCAAGGTGTATGGAACAAGGTGTCCAAGGGATGTTATGAAATCCGTGGCAAGGTGCTCGGTATTGTCGGTTACGGGCATATTGGATCCCAATTATCGGTGCTTGCGGAGGCCATGGGAATGACGGTGTACTTTTATGATGTATTGCAAATCATGCCATTGGGAACCGCCAAACAAGTCGATACGCTTGAGGAATTACTTTCGGTTGCTGACTTTGTGTCGCTCCACGTGCCAGAACTTGAAGAGACCAAAAACATGATGGGAGAGCGTGAAATTATGGGATACATGAAAAAAGGAAGTTATCTACTCAACAATGCTCGTGGTACTGTCGTCCATTTGCCTGCATTGGCTAAAGCCTTGCAATCTGGTCATCTTGCTGGAGCTGCTGTAGACGTGTATCCCAAGGAACCAGCAGCTAATGGTCCTCACTTTAAAGACTATCCTGACTTGCTCGAGTCGCCCAATCTTATCTTGACACCCCATATTGGTGGATCCACCGAAGAAGCTCAACGCATGATTGGTATTGAAGTGTCCACAGCACTCATTCGATTTATCAACGAGGGCGGATCATTGGGTGCTGTCAATTTCCCAGAGATCGATTTGCGTGCTATTCGGGAAGAAGAAAAGGTCGTGCGTGTGTTGTATATTCACAAGAATGTTCCTGGTGTCCTCAGAGAAATCAACGAGATCTTTGCAGACCACAATGTCGAAAAGCAGTATTCAGACTCGAAAGGCGATGTTGCCTATGTCATGGCGGATATTGCCAACGTCTCCCAAGAAGATTTACACAAGCTCTATGATGCTATCAATTCAACTACGGCCAATATCAGAACGCGTGTTCTTTACTAAAAGCATATCCCCCTTTTCACTGCCCCCATACTATTGCATTTGTTGTCTCGTTAGAAAAAAAAGTACATAAAAAGCCTCACTCCTGTTTTCTTTTATCTGTATGCGTTGAGTGATGTGCTGGCCTATCTCAGACATATTATTCTCCAAACTTTGGTATTGGAACATGATGTTGAAAAATGTCTACGTTTTCTTTTTAAAATGGGGGGGGGGGAAATATGGGCTATGTACATGTTGGATATGTATCTTTTTTTTGTATGTTGCTTCTCTATTTACGTTGGCATTGGATAATGATCATGATTGGTTATCATCGTTATTGCCCTTTTCTTGCTGCAGAAGTTTCTTGAGTAGTTGATCAAATTGAGCCAAGTCAACCATCGGTGCTGTTGCTGTAGTCTTATTTTCTTCCCCAGACGACGATGACGGCGATGATGATGACTGTTGTTGCATGGCTGTTGTGGCAGCAGCTGTCATGGCAGCAGCATACATGTTGGCAACCATGGCTACAGCTTGTGGATTTTGCATCCATGATGTCGACTTGTGTTCTTCCTTGTCATCCTTTTGTTCACCAGTATCGTTCACAGGAGAATGGGACTCTGCAGTAGTGTCAGCAGCAGCGTCTGGTGATAGGACATCCACCATATCCAGCAGCTTTTTGTATCCTTGGGGATGTTGTGTTGTTGCCTTGATACGATGCGTAAGCACATGCTTCACCTGATGAGCAAGTTCTTCCCGTTGTCGATCATCCAGCAATCCTGACATGGCGAGTACTTTTTGAATGAACCCAACACCGTGTACCAAATCCATCAAGATTTCTTCCAAAACATCATCTCGGAATAAGGTCTTGAACAACAAATGACGAGCTTCAGGTTCGGTGTCTTGCTGAAGAGCCTTTAACACAACGGTGGATCCGAGTTTGTGGGTACAGAGCTTGGCCAAAAACGGTAAGAGGCGTGGACACAGGACACGGAACTTGCCGGTCAGTTCCGGATGATCCATCAACCATGAGAGTAGCAAGACGCCATTGGTATTGGTTGCCAGCAACACAGCGTTTTGAATAACAGCAGATGCCACATAAATCTAATCATATCTCGGTTATATTGTGTGTTTGAAATGATGTTTTTCTCTTTTTACCTGTTGATCACGGGTCACGAGCGGATTTTCAAGAATAGCCCGGATGGCCCGTGCACCAAACCTTCCTTGACTAATATCCCAGCACTTGCTTACAATTGCATCGAATATAAACTTGTCCTGGCTAGTCCCCATGTTGAGACAACATTGCACAACATAATTGCCAAATTGATCCAATAGCAGTAGTGGTACATAAGATGTAATGTTTTCACGAATAAGCTGTACTTGCGAAGGTGTTGACGCATGATCGATAATCTTTTGCGCAGCCCAAGTGCCATTCTTGTGTACACCAATCGATGCCAAATGGGGAGCAATGCGTTCCAGTAAATCTTGCTTGGTGTCATCACTGCAAAATTCAAAAATCCTTTGCACCACGGTATTGCCAATATAATCTATATCATCGATATCCAAAATGAGTGACTTTTTCCGAGAGATAAAAAGGTGATGAAATGTTTGCTTACCACTACACAGTTCGACAATATCGTCATGACATTCCATGGCCAAATTCTCAGCCTCTTGAGTCGATATGGATCCAGAATCCAACACCTTTCGCATCTCGCGTAATCGCATGACGTCCACTTTACGTTCAGTCATTGGCTCAGGAACGGATGGGATAACAGTGCTGTAAATGATCGGTTCATGTTCTTCCATAAAGTCATGAGCACCTAGTTGTTGCATCATAAATCGACGTTCAGCCACCATAGCCTTGTGTAAATCTGGTGTTTCTTCATCCTCTTGCTCCTCCTTATTGGTATGCTTCATCAGACGAGACATCATCATGGCTGTTGCCCATTGTGTGGCTTGGTATGCTTCAGGGGTCATAGCATGACTGTTACCACCACCACCAGTACCATTCAAAGATGAAGAGGAGGCTTGTTGTTGTGTTGAACCATTGGTAGTAGTCGTTCCTGTCATCCAATCTTGTCCGATACCACCACCTTCTTCATTGGCAGATGGCACCTTTGCAAATCCAATACGTACAGTGCCGGTACCCGGTCCAAGGATTTCCTTGTTTTGCAAGGACTTGCGTGCACGAACAGCATCTTCTTGGTGTTCAAAGTTGACGAAACCACAATTCTTGTGAGACAAGACACGTACTGAATCAATGGCACCAAAAGATTGGAAAATGGCACGGAGGATTGCTGGATTCATGTTGGCCGGTATATTACCCACCCCTATAATCAACATGGTGTAGGTGAGTGTCCATTCATCTCTTTCCTTCTCTGTTATAAAATAACTTACATAAAGCTCTTGTAGGACCTTGAGCATTGGGACCAGCTTCATTGGTAAGTGCCATAGCCAAGTTGACATCTGCTTTGCCATATCCCACACGAACAGGTGTTCCTGCTAGCATGCTACCCAGCCTTGTTTCTAGATCATTCTTTGCAGATATAGCCGACTCCACGTCATTGAAATTGACAAATGCACATTCCTTGTCGGATAAGATACGAGCGCTTTCAACATGACCATACTCCGAAAACATACGAATGAGATCGGGGACACTGACAGAGGCATTGATATTTCCCAGCCATAAGGCACGTGAAGGTATTTGTGCAGGTGCAGAAGGTGGAGATGAAGAAGAGGATGGCTCCATGATGCTTGTCTGTTGGGCATAAAAATCCTGGATGCATATTAGAATTAGGATTTTCATGATGCAAGTGCTCTATCTTTACCTTTGTGGCAGTCATTTCGGAAAGTTCACTCAATTGACTGTGGGAACCGATGCGACTAAACCCCCGAGATGTGCCTCCTCCAACAGCACCTCCTCCGAGTTCAGGCAAGTTACCACTGCTACGTGATCCTCTCAATGCTCGTTGTTGGTGTTGCTGTTGTTGCTGTTGTTGTTGGAGTCGTGCTTGTAATGCAGTCATAGGTATTGGAGGTGGTTGATGATGATGACTGGTCATATCGAAAAAGTTTATGCCGCCATTGTTTCCGGGAGCAGGTATCATTTCTATTCCACCATCCATCATTCCTAAACTGATAGCTCTTGGTCTTTGTTGTTGTTGTTGCTGCTGTTGTTGTTGTTGTTGTGCAGTAGTTGTGCTTGTAGCAAATGGAGTAAATGATACAGCAGAAGGATGAGGAGGATGATGATGAGGATGATGAGGTGGTGGATGATGATGATGAGGATGATGCTGATGATGGGGATGAGGATGAGGGAATGGTGGGCGACCTGCAGCAATGGTGTATGCACGGTTCCGCTTCAAATCATCCGATAAAGTATCCAATAAAAGTGAATACGAAGATGAACCCGATCGACTACGTGTCGTTGCAGTTGTTGCTGTGGCTGCATCCGATGTTGGAGTATGATTGTTCTCATCGTCTAAGCCAAGTGATGCTAGCGTGCTTGCCACTGTACTCGAAGCATTATCATCCACAGAACTACCGGATTCATAGGGTGAATAAGGTGAAGGTGTCACTCCAGCAAAAAGTGACGCTGTCGATCCCGACCGATTCCGCGTTGCTTGTAAATGGAGATGGCTGCTGCTGGCTCCTGTGGTAGTAGAAGGAATGTTGCCGTTCCCATGAATGTCGACATAGGTCGGCATAGTATCGGCTCGTGCACGCCGGAGAGGTGGCTGCTGTTGTTGCTGTTGTTGCTGGTTTTCCATGGAAGACGAACCAAAATGTGACATGTGCCCCATGGAATTTCTTGAGTGTGTTGACAAAAAAAAGAGAGCGAAAAGAAAAAGAGAGCGAGGAAGAGAGAAAGACGAAAAAAAAAAAGAGAAAGAAAAAAAAAGATGCGGAACAAGTACCCGTCAATACCAGAATGACTTTTTGATATAACACACACACACACACACACAATGTAAACAACACCTTAAACGTACCTCATAAGCATGGGAGATGAGTCTGAAGCAGACATTCCAAGATGAATGGAAACATCCGTGGCATTATACTTGCGTGTATTGGACGCTTCGTTCACCCAAGGAAAGTCCATGGGTACCAATACACTCAAAGAAAACAAGAGGAAGAGACAATACACACGCACGTCCCGGTGGAGCATAAATACTTCCCCCGCGAATACTCAGCTAAGGAAAAAGTTTTGGCCCACCGCTTCATTGTGCCGTATGTGTGTGCGTGTGTACCTGTGGTGTGCATTAACATCCATGGTGGTCCTGTCTCTCACCAAACAATTACATTCACCAGCAATGGTATATTCTAGAATTGTCACTACAACCATCATTTCTTATTGCCCGTCACGTGATGTATGCTTCAATTTACCAGCAGCATGAATTTTTATTTCTACTACAATTTCTTCTACCGCTGACCTATTGTGATGATGAAAGTGGCCACGCTGATTGGTCTTCATGAGCTGGCTGTGTTGCTCGTTGTGTCCATTCATACCATTCCGACCAGTCCATAGACGATGACAAGCTTGCAAATGGATTATTGGGATGATTTCGAAACACGACGTTGTTACTGTTGCTGGCATTGGTAGTTGGCTGCCGTTGTTGCTCCAATGGCACCATATTATTGTTCAAGTTAGTCGTTGTAGAATGAAAAGGCTCTTGAATGCTGTGGTATGAATGAGGCATAGAAAATTGACGATCAGTGGTAGAAGACAATGATGCAGGAATAGCTGATGATGATGATATGCTGGTAGTTGTAGTAGTAGTATTGTACAAGCCAAAAGGAGTAGCCGACGATGATGTTGTAGATGATGCATAAATGGATGGTGTTGGTGTTGCGAGTTCATGTGAAAGCTGATGCGTACAGGTCGATCTAGATGAATGAGCCTTATATTTTGCCATGATATTTTGCTGTTGTTGATTGAAAGAAGCCGACATAGATTGCAATGTTTCAAGTTTGGAGTAAGAAGCCATATCTTGGAGCATGTGATCCAATTCCTTTGGGTCATCTGGTACGTTGTATCCAAATTGTTTGAGCGTATAAATTTCTTGGCTAGCGGGTGTTGCTGTGTCGTTGCATCCATCATCAGGTTGCATAGTTGAGGTTGCCATGTCAACGGGCTTGCCTTCTTTCAGATGAAGCAATGGCTGCTGAACCATAGTTGAAGAGGTATCAAGCATCTTGTTCCACGATTCTTCGTCATTGTTATGATTCCTGTTGTTGGTAATGGCTTGGGGTAAATAACCATCCTTGGCAGCAGTGGGTGTTTGTTGTTGCTGTGGAAAGGCATTTGGATCATTGTTTTGTTGCCCATTATTCTCAAGTCCCAGATCAGCTTGCAGCGCCTCTGTAATAAGCCCTACAACATCATACAGCATCTTGCTGGCTGTCGACATGCTTCGTAATCGTTCAACAACACCCATCGCCCTACGTAACTCGGTACGACCTGGAGCAGAAATGCGGCCATCGGGGTTGCGTGAATTGTAAATATGGATCAAACAAAATTGAAAGATGGGATAAATGTTGAATGCGTATGGAAACATGACAAAGTCTCGCTTTGTCATTTGATCGGCAATATGAATTCCTCGGCTCGCTGCACTTGTGCTAATCCTGAATGAAAGGTAGGATGGTCGATCTTGCGCAGCAGCTCCTGTAGCATAGATTCCTTGCCTTTCGATAAAGGGACGATGAAGTAAGATAAGACATGCAAAGTAACACAGTAGAATGGATGCTATAATAATGTAGATAACGTTAATATGTCATTGAGAATACTATATTATGCCACCTCGTTTACCTATGCTTGAAGCAAAATATCCTTTTTGGTCGTCAAAATCCCGAAAGTTGGTATTCTCCAATGCTTTTGGAAAGCCAAAACGCCATTGTGTCAACTCGTGATCCAGCTGTGTAACAATGGCGTCACTGCCCTGCATGATCGAATACTGCTGAGCTCTTGGCGTATAGAGTCCCTGCAGGATGCGACCCAAGATCTCGGATAATTTGATAAGCTGGATGAATAGCTGATAAAACTCGGTTTCTCCTTGAATGGATTCGGGTCGAAATGTGGCAGATGGAAAACGCGGTGTCGCATCATCCTCTTCATCCTCAGGTTCGTCGAGAACTTCTTTCCAGCTGACTGATGGATTCGGGTATGTTACGTCGTTATCCTGTATTTGGTAAGAAAGCGTCAGATTATCAGCGAAAAGAATATTGGAAAGATCGCTATTTACCTCCTCACGAATGCTGACAGGTCGCCCTAATGCCGTTGCCTGAAAACGATCCGAAATATGTAAAGCCCACCACACTCGTTTTCGTAGCTCTTTTTCACTGTCAGGGATATCCCATTCATCACAACAACGATTCAGTCCAAATCCTTGAGCCTATATATCCCATCAAAATATAAATAAAAGTTTGCATAAAGAGTCCTCTACCATTACTTACCACACGGATAGCCTAGACTCAAGCATAGGTTAGCTTCCATGATTGATAAAATGAGCCACCATAAGCTTACCAACCCATTTAATATCCATGCAGTAGACTCTTTGGCATTGATATGGCTGCTTGTATTGTGTAGTAAGAGCATAGCTTGGACTTTGGAAATAGACGATGACCATGCACTGTTGGTGACTGCATTGGATGCCTGTTCGAAAAATTGATAGCACCACTCTGAAGGTACATCCCAAGATACATCGGGTGGAACATAGCGACCCTTGCTTCGTTGCCTTTTCGACTCACACACGAGATAACGAGAAGCTGCACCAAACATGGCATTCAGCAAATCAGCCGAAGGATATGTATCAGCTTGATCACGGTATTGTTTGAGAAACTCGGTCTTGTTGACGACTGGAAGAATCGGATGGACATTTAGAAAATAGCTAATCCAAACATGTGAGATGGCTGCTGCTGTAGTTTTGTGATATAATGCTCAACTTACATTTGAAGCAAGCGATCACTTGTATGACGATCGGCACCTGTGTTAGAATAAATCCAAAAGTTGACGCCTGTCTGCCGTTGAAAGAAGAGTTCTGGATTGATTGTTTCTGGCCGTTCCTCGCAGCCGGTGTCATGAGATGCACCCGCGGTACCATTATGAGCCATCATTTGCACGACTTGACGACCAAATAATCGATAATGTACACCGGAGGTCCCCAGTTCATCCAGACGACCAGCAGGGATCTTGTACTGAAACAATTGTTGTATCAAGGATGTGTCTCCAATGAGTCGTACACGATCAGCCAAGGCGCCTCGTGGTAACTTCCGACGATACAGTGATGGATCGCCATTGGATGATGTCTTTTTCCTTCGGGCCGTCAGTGATGCCGCTGACATTTTAGGTGATAACTTTTGCTGTTCAGCTGTCTGATCCGCAAGCAAACGTTCAATTCTTTCAATGCGTGTCTCCAAGGCACCGATATATCTGTCATCATGTAATATATGAACATAAGATATGGTTTAATACAAAGTTCATTATCCTACCCTTTTGGTGGTCCACGCTTCTTGGCACTAAAAGATAAGATGTCATGATGTCAATTTTCTACCTCCATCATTATATGACACAACCACTCACCTTTGGTTGAATTCGCATGGTGTACCTGCATCTACACAATTGCTACATGCAGTTCCCGGTGTTGCATGGCATTTGACCTTCTTTTTTCTGCACATGTCGCTATGTATCATGCTATCAGTCAACGTTTTGTTTGAGACGGCGGGAAAAGATAACATACCATGCTCGAGTGATACGCATTCGTTTACCGCCACGTCGGCTTGGTTCCTGATTTGCAAGCAGCCCATTGTCCAATGAGGCTACATTCATAGCAGTGTTCGAGTGAGAGAGAGAAAAGCAAAAGAGAACGCGCAGGATATCTGGCTCGAGCTCTTTCCAAAAAGATATAATAATATATGAAAAGGTTCTGTATCGGGGTTGGCGGAACAATGATTCCCCTTGCTGATGGTGTCGCAATGTTTACCCGTTTGTATGTACCAGGTAAACTTTTACTCTTGGCACAGAAGCCCTAGAACGGCCGATATTCTGAGTCGTTGCTATGGATACATGCCTCTTCTTTTTCTTCGGCTGTGATATAAGGTGGGTACACCCAATGGTAAACATGTTGTATACACTTGGCTCTCATCGCTGGTTATGTAACGAAATACTTATGCAGTTGTTGTTTGACATTTTTGTAGTCGAAGGTCGTCAGTGAACTTTCAAAAAGATATACCCAGCTGTCAAGCCTTTATTGAATTAGCATGCATGACTGCGTGCAATACACGTATACGGCATACACCATTGAGCATCTTGGAAGTCAACAGCAAAAAGAGACTTGAGGTCATGCCAATACAGTAGGGATATCATTAATAACTTGATCATGTTTTATACAATAAACCACCAATTCAAACCAGTAATGTCCTTAGTACTCTGCGTTGGGTGTAGGTAGATGCAATGACAACTTGGTCATATATTATGTGCACATCTCTTTTATTATCAATGCATGAACAACGCTTAGTCAAAGCATTCGGGTCATTGTACTAAAGGTATGTCATCCGTCATGGGTCATTCTTGGTTTGAGTTCATTGTCCTGTAGGAGATAAAGAAATGGGGTCTATGGTTCCATGCATAAAGGTACTCGTTGTTGTGGCACATGCAATGTCGGAAGTGCACCGCGTCTTTCTCTCCTCTCCCTCTCCCCTCTCTCTTTTTTTTTTGTTCACCGCCCTTGAAGCCTGTTCCCTTGTTTGCCGTGTAAAGCTTAAACGGAGGACAAGAAGGTGTTTCTTTCAATCTACTCTACACCATCCCATCTCTTATCCCGATGCAAAACGTCAATGGAGTGCCTGTTCACCGTGATGATCCAGCTTTATTCTATCAAGGTTTGACACATGAGCCTACATGGTTCAGTGCACAAGGTGGTGTGTACCGGTGTCAAGACCGTCAGAACCCGAATATCCAAGTTGCGATCAAAAAGTATCTTGTCGAGGAAACCGAACGCCATGCCGATCTATTTGTGATGCCAAAGGAGCTTGTGGAGAACGAGATTTACACCATGACCAACTGTGTACACCCCAACATATTGAAACTGAAGAGTGTCTACCTACATGAAGAATTCGTCTATTTGGTGATGCCTTATTGCAATGGTGGATCGTTACAACAATACGTCTTTGATCATCATTTGACAGTGGGTCAACTCGTGTATATCATTCAAGCAGTAAGTCAGGGCGATGGTGGTGGGGCTGTTCTTTTGTTGGATAATTGATCTCCCTTGATGACTCTAGATTGCTTCCGGATTAGCTGAAGTTCATGGACATGGCTACATTCATCGAGACATCAAATGTGATAACATCTTTCTTATGCAAGAAACCAACGAGATTGTGATTGGCGATTTCGGTGTTGTGTCTGTGTCACCTGCTGCAGATTCGGATGTGGAAGAAGCCGGTGTCGTTCTCTTTTGGGCTCCTGAACTGGTTCAACGCAAGATTATCAATCGCAAGATCGACATCTGGGCACTAGGCATTGTCATTCTGGAAATACTCAATGGTGGCAAAGCTCCTTATGAAGATGATAATCTGACCGAGGATGAGGTACGTGTTATCCAAAAAGTCATGACATGTCACAAACTTATCATGCATGAATCATAGATCAAAGATTGCATCCTGAATAAGGGGACTCCAACCTATCCACCCGACTTGCCTCCATTATTGGTCAATCTTTTGGATCAATGCCTCGACGTGAATTCAAAGTCTAGGATATCTGCAGAAGACATTCTCAAGGTAATATATCCAACAATGTATACTGAATTTGATTATTGACTTGATTCTCGTATATATAGCATGAATTCTTACAAAAGTATCAAGCTGAACCACTATTTCCAGCCACGCCCATTGACCAGAATGCAACATCAACACTCGAGGACAAGGATGTAGTGTCTGCTGATGAGACATTTGCCATGGAGACTGCTCTAGAAAAGTTGCAGGATTTGGAACCATCATTGAACGACCAGAAAGCACCAACAACAACAACAGCAGCAGTAAACACCAAAGAGGATAAGGATACAGCAACATCTATGGAATCATTAGCACCGTCGTCGGATAGCAACAATCAACCATCATCATCGTCGTCCGTTCGTCGGCAACGAAAACGACTACCTGGTGTATCGGATATCCGCCGTTGTCGTATTCCATTGCGTGCTTTCGCATTGACTGAAGAAACGGATGGCTCTGCAACTGCTCAAGAAAAAGTGCTACGTGTGCTACGCAAACGACAATCCATCTCCAATGCATGCTGGGGTCAAGGATCAAAGTTGCCCATGTTTAAAAACATCACCCCACCACCATCTCCTTCACCTCCCAACAAAAAAGACTCGACTCAACGAGGCAAATCGCCAGCAACACAATCACAACAAAATACGTCCACCACGCGATCAAAGCCGATGCGGAAACCCTCCTTGGTACGATCCAATACAACACCTGCTGCATCCCTTGCCTTTAAAAAGGCATCACCAACACCACCGCAACAACAACAACAACAACAGCAGCAGCAACCAGTCCCCGAAAGGAAATATGCATCATTGCCAAGGAAACCTGCTTCTCAGCAAACTACCACGACCAAGACTAAAAGTTTACCACGACCCAAAGTGATTCGACAACAATCGACACCCATGATAGATGGTCAATATTCTTCCCCTACCACGACTCGTATCCACCGATTCGGTTATCAATCTTCATCCGAGAAAAAGAGACCTGTTTCTATGGGATCCTCCAAGAATCGGCAATCATCACAACAGCCGTCTCAACTGAAACCACCATCATCTATTACCATCAAACCTACCACAGAAAACAATACATCCAATACAGTACATCGTAGCAATAACAGCAGCAATACATCATCTGACAGCAATTTCAAAAACGTCAAGGTGGTTCGAGTGCGTTAGAATATACTTTTTCCCCTATACCTATTTCAAATAGTGATTCCCCATTCGCCATCCATCATTACCCTCCACCATCACTTGCCAGTTACCAAGCCATCATCGCATCTCATGTCAATCACCCCTTCTCAAACCCAGGTTTATATACCACCACAGCATTACTATGTTCTTGGATATGATAAACATTCTCCCATTAAAGGCATATATCACTGAGGTGAAGACTTCCATTCCTCATCTGTGCTCTGGAGCCCATGTACGTTACACTGCTTGGTTCGTACGTGTGTAAAATGAAATAGCTAGCTTAATGAAAATTGACCTGAATTAGTGTGTGGAGATGTGGTACAAGCATTGTCTCCATATGTTTTCACATGCCAATTGTGCTCCCAAATAAATCATTCAGGTACTCACGTATATAGTCCACATAGGCTTGATCTTCCCAAACCCACTATTTGGTAGCAGAGGATAATGATCCGCTCGTTTTCTCACAGACACATCATCAATACACAAGCGCCAATGATCTTGCTGTCATGAGAAACTTTTCTGTCAATGATTGTGCTACATACTTGATAATGACTTGACTGCTAACGTTCCATCCATGATCTCTTACCCATATACTACCTTTCAATTAAGGCGTCGCGTTCATTGTACTTCATTACTTCATTTTGACTTACAAGTTGAGATTCCTTTTTTCCCATGGCACAGGCAAAGACATCGAGTATAAAATGAATCGTCAAGGGCAGCAATCTTGGACATTCGTTGTCAAGTAAATAATCGTCTTTAACAAGCGATCAACATCCTTCTTCTTCTTTTTTTATCTATCGCCAACAAGCCCAGTCCAATCGTTTTCCAATGAAGATCCATCCTGTGGTTATCTTTCTGGCCTTTGTGCATTCTTCCTTTGTGATGGGTGTTCCGTTGAAAAGACAAGACAATTCAACTGCAGCATACAATCCCGAAGCCAAGGCAATCAAGGTGAATGGACCCCTTCCCAAGGGAACTGATACCATCTACACGCAAGCCAAGAATGCCACCACGTATCCATCCAGTGTCGCCAAAGCCTTGTCTGATGCGCTAACATCCAACGATGTACGCATCGCGAGTGAAGCCGAGATCCAAACATTGACCTATTATACAACATTGTCAGCAAATGCCTATTGTCGTACGGTGATCCCTCTTGGCCAATGGGCTTGTCCTCACTGTGATGCTGTATCCGATCTCAAAATCACAAAGACCTTTACTACGTTGGTCACTGATACCAATGTTTTGGTAGCCGTTGGTAGCAAGGAAAAGACCATTTACATTGTCTTCCGTGGTACAAGCTCGATCCGTAATGCGATTGATGTGAGTTAAAAGATAGATACTGGTACAAGGTGGAACATATTCTCATTTGGTTTTGACTCGATTAGGATATTGTTTTTGCACCGGTTGATTATCCACCCGTCAATGGGGCCAAAGTGCACAAAGGTAAGGGCAATCACATATATACTTCTCCCCCACCACCACACTTTTGATACTAACTATGCTGTATTATTATAGGTTTCCTCGATAGTTACAATGAAGTGCAAAAGGATCTTGTCAAAGAAGTGGAAGCGCAGGTCGCTCAATATCCCGATTATAAACTTACAGTGACCGGGTATGTATATAATAACAAAGGCCTTTACTTTGATCGATTGACTTATCTTGTGTATATATACTTTAGCCATTCATTAGGTGGTGCTACAGCTGTGCTGTGTGCTCTTGATCTTAAAGATCGTGGTCATGACGTTTCACTTTATACGCAAGGGCAGCCCCGTGTGGGCACACCAGCTTTTGCCAACTACGTGGTGGGTACCGAGATCCCCTACCAGCGTCTTGTCCATAAGCGTGATAGTAAGTGAATCTATATAACCCTTTGCTTTAACGACAGCACCACGTGACTCACGTACATCACTCGATGCCAGTTGTGCCGCATCTTCCTCCAGGTGCATTCGGATTCCTTCATGCTGGTGAAGAGTTTTGGATTGTCGATGATGATCCAACTACTGTCCGTAAGTATATTTTACGCCATGCCGTCAAAGCAATATGGACTTACATGCATATGTATAGGTGTTTGCCCCAATGGTATCGAAACAGACGACTGCGCCAATTCGATTGTCCCATTCACTAGCGCTCTTGATCACTTAAGGTATGATATATTTGATGCATGTAGATTATCTACTAGAATCTAAAGAGTCTTACTATTATGCAGCTACCTGAACATCAACACTGGTCTGTGTCTTTAAGCATGCCGGCCATGATATATATATTCTTCTTTTCAGTCACAATCCACCAGTTGTTCCCTTGTTGTAGTACTATCCTTATTTGAAGTATCATTAAAATGTCTTTTTAATTATCATATCCATAATGCAAAGTACAAGGGATCTTGGGCACAGGAAGTCCCCATAGTAGGTGGAGGATGTGATGTTGCACGAGATGCTTGCCTGCGCTTGTTCCGATCACCCAATCCAGACCAGCAATTGTGTATCGCTTTCTCGCTCTATTTTACCCTCTTGGCTCGAATCCATATAATGTCATTGGCTCGACACTTTGCACGTCCTGTTTGTCGTCATTTGGCGTTGATCGCACGCCGATCGGCTATTGCTGCACCTAATACCATGGTCAAAACAACCACCATGCGTACCCCCGTCGTTCCTGGTAACCGATCCTGGTTCATGTCTCAACAATGCTATTCCACAGGCGTTACCTATACAGCAACGTAACGTTTTCAAGTCAAAGTTTGGAGTGTGTATTGTCATATCGCTTATCCTATATCAATGTAGACCCATGAACATTGATACATATCACGATGTCTCGGATACAACTCTCGACCATCTGGATGAATACCTAGAGAATTTGGGTGATGAATTGGACTTGGATGGATTCGATGTGGAATATGCGGTAAGTGGAATGAGATATGGATCAACAGCCTAGGTGCTCAATAAAGGACTCTAGCAAGGCGTCATGACCATCAAACTGGGAGCACATGGCACCTATGTCATTAACAAACAACCACCCAACCAACAGATTTGGTTGTCATCGCCGAAAAGGTAAACTGCGGGAGGTGGGGATAGCAACCGTTGGCATGCAGTCAATTAACTATGGTATTATAGTGGACCCAAGCGATACGACTGGGATGGTGAAAAGAAGAAGTGGTTTTACCAACGCGACAACCATACATTGGATGAATTGCTCAATACCGAGTTATCTGAAGTCTTTGACAAATCTATTGATGTATTTGAAGGGCTCGAAATGTAGATTTCAATAAATGCATACAACTCTTTTATTACATGCTGTGTATACGTGTGATGATAAAAGTCAATCTAGATTAAAGGATGTGCGGGGAACATCGGGTCACGGCATATATATTCCATTAGCCAGAGAATAGCTTCATCATTGGGTGCTCGGTAAAATCAAAGCTGTGGTTGTTATAACGCATATGCACTGACATCCATTAGAGACCAATATGGGTGATCAAAGTGTAAACTAGACTTAAAGTCAGCTGCAGCGCATTTATGCCTCTCCCTCCCTCCCTCTCTCTCTCTCTCTCTCTTTCGTACAATGGCACAAGCACCTCCGCATAACTCCTTACGGTCAGTTACAGCCAATTCCTCTTCTAGTGTGTTTGGTCTTTCATTGAACAAACATGGGTTATCGTTTCAAAAGCCTTCTTCGTCTCCACACAATGGTCGCATTGCCGCGCTTCCTCCACTTCAACTGACTGTGCCTGTTATTGGTGGTGAGCAAGAATCTCCGAGTGCATCTCGTTCTTTCTCTTCGGACACATTCAAGTTGCAAAAGCAGAAACAAAAGGAAACAGTCCATCGACCTGCCATCATGAGCAGTACCGCCACTGTCGACGGTTATTTTCAACGCACAAAACAACAACAACAACATACAACACCAGCAATAGTGGAGAGTAGTCAGTCTCTTGTATTTGCAGCAGGAACACTTCATACAGCAGTACGGCGATGTTTAGCACTATGCACTGGGAGCAATATCAATGTGGACCTTGACATTATATCGGATGCTCTTGGTAAATCCAGTATATCGGTTGAGGAATTGGTTCAAGCTTTGGAGGATCATGATAACAATCGACTAGTCATCGAGAAATATGCGTCTGAATGTATACGGCACTTGCAAGTATTATGCGGCAGCTTACAACAACTAGTACCATCCCTTGTACCATGCTTGGATCCTCGATTTGCACGGCATTTATTATTGACGATTCACGGCACAACAGTTGATATTAAAGAGGCCTGCGAGACATTACAATCATCCATACCAAAACCATCATCTCAACAACAACAACACCTTTTATCCCCCGACAATGCATTCAAACAACAACAATCTTCTTCTTCTCCTCATCCACCACCTTATCTTCGAACACGTTCGCATAGTGAATACGCTACCGCATCTACAGCAGCATCATCACCGTTGGATGACCGTGATCGATCTCAACTCCATACCCATCTCAAACTTGCGGTCACTCATTCATTACACGTGACTGATTTACTCAAAAAATCCATTGATGATACTGTTGCCAAGGACGATTGTGCACCCACACTACGACAAAAGCTTTTGAATTTGGGACAACAAGCTCAGCAAGCCGCTGGTATGGCTATACGTTTGGATCAAGGATTACAACGCATCGTGAATAAGGATACCACAGCATCATCATCATCATCATCGGTAGAAGGAAATAAGGCATTTTGGGAAGAAACGAATGAATATCTCAAGGTGATTATATCAGTCATGAGAGGCATGCAGTCGATCTCTACTCAAGAGGATTTCGGATGGCCCAAGGCAGTCAAGCAAGGATGTTTGCAAGTGACACGTGTTACAGCAGAGGTAGCCAAGGTGTGGAATCGATATAGCGCATCATTTACTACTACTACTACCAATGGCGAGGCTGAACCTACTATTAGTGGAAAACAAGATGAGAATAAAACTTGCTCTAGTTCCCCCTCTTATCCAGATCAATAAAAGAATCGATGATGCATAAAAAAATGATATATTATTATAATACATGTTTTAGGCAAGGGATTTCTCAATCGAGAGAGCAGTATTCACAGCTTGAACAATACGGTCGATTTGATCATCGGAAGGTGGACGGAGTGGGCATCGAGGAAGACCTCCCCAACCAAGTACGCGGTTCATTCCAGCCTTGACACCAGGGTTGCCATACCATCGGGCAAGTGCATCATCAGGTTCAACGAGCTGTTGTTGCAATTGGGTAGCTGCTTCAAGTTTGCCACTTTCAAATAATCGCTGTACTTCAACACATGCACGGGGTGCCACATTACCAAGACCAGGCACCACACCCACTGCACCCACTGCTAATGCAGGAAGGAAAAAGTCAGCTGAACCAGCAAGCAATGCAAAGTTGTCTACATAATAGCATAAGTCTCGCCGTTTCCCCTTATCTTTCCTATGACTTTTTTTTCTTGCTTACCTTCAGGCTTGATTCGTGCACCAAGATAGCCAACCTTGCCAATATTACCATCGGTGCCTTTGACACCTACAATGTTTGGATGTTTGGCCAACTTTTCGAGACTTTGCACGGTGATATCCACCCCTTGTGTGACACCGGGATAGTTGTAAATCACCACAGGCACGGGACTTTGATCTGCAACACGGGTAAAGAAAGATTCAATGGCTTCACTATCGACATTGCCACGATAATAGGAAGGGGGTAAGACAAGCACGTATTCAGCACCTGCATCAGCCGCTTGCTTGGTGAGCTCAATGGTGTGACGCGCTGAACCAGCACTGGCACCTGCAAGCACCTTGATAGAACTATCATATTTCTTCACGAGCTCAGCACCCTTGGCAATGACTTGACGACGTTCTTCATCAGAAAGATGAACTGCCTCGCCCATTGAACCGAGAAAGATAATGCCAGCAAGGCCCTTGTTGGATAAATGCTGGATGTGCTTTTCAAGAGCATCAAAGTCGAGGTCTTCATTATCCTTGAAAAAGGTAGGAATGGGAACAAATACTCCCCGTCCAAGTGGTGTGCCGACTGCCATAGTATATGTGAAATGCGTGGAAAAGAGGTGTGTGAGAGAGTTTAGCATGGGAACCTGAGACTTTATACAATGCATTTTTGAGTGGTAGCCATTGGCGGGTTACTGCCGGAGTTTTCAAAAGGAGAAAAGGAAACCTGAAATTTTCCGGATTGGTACAGCTGCTCTATTAAAATGTTCCGGCATGCACTAGATCTTATATCGCTTTCGAGGATGCCGCTTACACGATCATCTAGTACACATTCTACTACGTATTGCTCAACGCCATGTTAATTCAAATTTGATACACGCACACATATAATCTTTTCCGTTGTTGCTCGCAACTCGTGACATTCTTGTATCAGAATGATAGCTTATTGCATTAAAAACCACAAGGACGACAGCACCGCGATTAAATTTATTCTCGGCATGATTGATGTCATAGAATCTACTCCACTGCTATAAAGTAAGAATTGTCCTTGCTTGCTGTTAGCAGCTACATTTGCCAAGCTCAGAGTAGCACTGCCAATATCCACGGCCGCACTCGTTTGGACTTCCAACAGTCATGTGAGCTCTGCTACAGGTGGTGGCCTGTTTTTCCAAACACCAGCCAAGATGAGCATAGCATGAGCAGCAACATGGTTCCCCAGGCGGCGTATCTGATGGTTGTTCTCCGTTCACCTCCTTGGTACAGAATGACAGGCATACGAAAAAAAGAAGCAAGAATACTTGATACTTTGATGTGTGACATCTTATTCGAGTAAAAAGATGGATTTTGTAGTGGTGATAGCAGTGATAGGATTGCGGATCAATCCCTGTATTTATAATTTGGTGGTAGCAATGGAACAATGATGTGGCTAACATGCATATGTACAATATGCAGAGAGTTCGAAAATGATGATGGCTAAACTGCATTACATATACCTATACCATAACGATGCTTCTTTGTTGACATACATACACCTGCTTGTTGCTGGAGCGTAACACCTGGAAAAAGGCAATCAATGATCCCTGTTGAGTGCTTTTATTCTCAAAAGTGTTTAGTATCTTGGCGTTACTGTCATCTCCTATACAAAATGGATGTATCGATGATGTATTCATCAGATGGCATGATTGATATACCACCAGTCAAAACCTGCAATCTACCGTGACTAAGAGGATCCCAAAACAGCGATGACCTATGCATCCACCAATGTGCTAATGCCTTGTTTCGAAAACAAGCATTTTACAATAACATTGTACATTGAAGAGGATCTACAGCATGGTGATCAAGGCAGAAATGTGCTATTTTAAATACCTAACTGTGGGTTAGTTGTCTGCACACGCAGGGTTATGGCGGGCAGTGACACAAAATACATATCAAGACCACATCTCATAGCAACAAAATAATCATTTTAATTCAAGTAAAGTATAACGATAGCTAATTAGGGTGGTGAAGGATTCATGCAATCGTGTTCACGTGATTTGTTCATGGTGGTCGTCACAACAACCGTAGTGGTAGCATGAAGGCTCCGAAAGATCCGTCAACCCGTGTCTCTCTCCTTTCAACCATGAGCTTTCGAAAGCGTAACGCCGATCAGCAGCCGAAACTACCTCCTGGATCACGTCTCTCTGCATACAATGGAGCACTTCTCATTTCAACCGGTGTGCCTTCTCTTGACGACATTCTAGGTGGTGGTCTCCCTGTTGGCACGGTCTTGTTGATCAAGGAAGATCGCGCCACAACCTATGCACAGCTACTATTGAAATACTTTATGGCTCAAGGCATTGCTTCGGGACACCAGTGTGCATTAGCTTCACTCGATGAGGATGCCAACGAGTTGCTACGTAACTTGATGTGGCTGGCTACTTCTGATACCGATGTGGACGAT
Organism: Lichtheimia corymbifera B2541; assembly: GCA_000697475.1. Taxonomy (NCBI): domain Eukaryota; kingdom Fungi; phylum Mucoromycota; class Mucoromycetes; order Mucorales; family Lichtheimiaceae; genus Lichtheimia; species Lichtheimia corymbifera. The sequence goes on from JNEU01000786.1 coordinate 53,847, forward strand.
CACGAAGAAGGGAGCAAACTCGCTGGTGGACGCAACGCACGTACCGGTGATGATCGACTCAAGATTGCTTGGAGATATGCACATTTGAAAAAGTTCGAGACAGGTGTTCGCACAGGTAAAATAGCAATCAATGGCGCATGCATAAAGGTGGTTTACTGATATATAATGGCATATATAAGCTTCTCCACAATCGCCACCACCAACACCTTCCAATACGAGTGACAAGAACAAGGCCGACACATCCTCATCCTCATCATCATCATCACCATCAACAGCAACATCCAATGAACCAAGACCTTACTGCAGCTTATTCGACTTGACAAAACGAATTCCTGAATCAGTGTTGGATGAAAGCAAGGCGACTGTCTTGGAACCTACAGCTGCTGGCATTCAAGATGAAAGTGGCGATGATTACTGGGCATTGATACAAGATATCCGTAAACTGATTGTAGAGAACAATTTCAGGTAAGCATGGCAAGGAGAGAGAGGGAGAGAGGGTTGAAGGAGATGGATTATGTTTCTAAATACATCAACAGCTCAGCCCTTCCTGCACTACCCAACACTACACGCAACGTGTTACGAGTTGGTATCCATTCATTGGCATCTCCCAGCTGGCAATCCAAGACACCTCATGTAAGTAGAATATGATTATTATTATACCCTTGGATATATTATTCACAAATATCTTTAGGACCTTTACAAATTCTTCCATGCATTACGTGGCTTGTTACGTTTTTCTTTTGGTGCCGCTGTGGTGACCATTCCAGCTTATCTCTATGATGAGTCTCCCAACTTTATTCGACGTATTGAACACATGGTGGATGCTGTAGTTGAGGTGGAATCGTTTGCAGGTAATTGAAACATTTTAGGAAGGTGGATAAGGTTTAATCTCATTACGTTTGTTGTTGATAGGATCCAAGATACACAATGAAGCATCCTATACACAAAATTACCATGGCTTCTTTTATGTACACAAGTTACCAGTCATCAATTCGTTGCTTCCACCTAGTACCAAATTGTCAGTGTTATCCGCAGGCGGTAGCAATGATTTGGCATTCAAGCTTCGACGTAAACGTTTTGCCATTGAGACATTCCATTTACCACCTGAAGGAGGTGTTAGTGAAAGACGCACTGAACCACCACCATCATCCTCGGATTCTAAAAAGGAAAAGAAATCAACGCCTCGACGCATTGGCTGTGGTGGCTCTGGTGTACCCGGGAAACAAGATCCGTTAGAGTTCTGAAAATAGTAATCCTTTGTGTATAAAAAGAAGAAAATGTATTGTTTTTTGCTCAGCCCAATCCATTCATCCTCTCTTCCCTCTTCTTCTTCTTTCGCCTTGTCCCTTGTACATATTTGCATATAATGGCATCCGACTTGCCACAATTCAAGTCTGAGACTACCACTGCGACACGACGATCTTTACCGCCTAGACTTAACAAACGAATACTGGTGACTTTGGCAGTATCTGGCATCTTTTTCTTATTATATTTGAATGCTCGAGTCACCACACCATCATCATCGCCCGCTTCTCAAGATAACCAACCACAACAGGCGAATGACCCTAATCTCGTACCTCCCACACCCAATGACAATGTCATTATCCCACTGCCACATGACGAAGACGAAGACGACCAGGATACTACAGTACCCGATTTATTATCTGACGGCGACGAGGAACAACAAGAAGAGGATAGTATCCATACATCGAATGAGGTCATCAACACATCCAATCACTACAAGTATTTGGTAGTCATTGCATCCACTGCTGACCAAATGACACGTCGACAATTGATTCGTGAAAGATACTTTGGCTTACGCGACAACTTGCTTCCCTGTATGCGATTCAATGCCGATACAATGTATACGTTCTGGATCCATGGTGGGAGTGTTACTCCACGTACAGCTGAACGTCGACGTTATGAGGCTGAAAAGATGGAATGGAATGATCTTGAAGAACTCCCTGCTGGTATCTCCTTTACACAAGCTTCAGTTTTGGAATGGGTAAGAATAACATCAGCAAACGGCCCTTGTGTAACATATCATGCTAAGCAACGAATCTTAGGCGGAGACCACATTGGTGGATCGGGGAATCAGCTATGACTATTTGATTGTGCAGGATATTCACACGTTTATTCATATCGCTGGTATTCGTCAAGAATTGGAGCATGGTGTTATCAGTGAAGATTCGGAATCACCTGTGGCTGTGGATCATACAACAAACATGGTTTGGGCTCAATTCACCAACTCGGATCAAGTGGATGATTCTCAAGTATTTGTGGTGGGCGCAGCAGCTGCACGTGTAGCTCTTGAGAAACGTAACGAGATCCAGTCATCATCGCACTTGTTAACCGATCTATACCACTACTATCAATCCAATGAAGTCGATCAAGTCAAAAATGATGTTGCGGTGGAATTTGGCGAGGATGAAGGCGAGGCTGAAGTTCAAGTACAAACGATGCCGTTATTCATTCCAGAAACACAACGCTTTATGCGATGGGAAAACAATGTCGAGTCTGTGCACGAGGATCATGCAGCTGTCACACACGTCTACCAGGATACAGAATTTATTGATTTGGCACGATGGACGTCGCTTGAACCTGTGCGCGTATGTTATCCACCTAAATCAGCTTACAAGCCGACTCTCCAACAAAGTCCTATGGATGATGACGAAGAGATGTCTCTCTCCCAAGATGACCTCTCAACCAATACCAACAAAGACAAACCATCCATTGCATTGATGACGTCTTCTTTTATTTACGATGATAATTGCATGGAGCCATCAGCGACTAAGGCCGCACTCAACAAGCGTAAATATGCCGAACGGCATGGTCATTCATTTGTTGCCCGGTCTACAGAATTCGCTCAGCAACGTGGACGGAAGACTGTATGGGGAAAAGTGGACGCCGTTGAAAAGGTGCTACCCAAATATGACTGGGTTTTTTGGATGGACATGGATGCTGTTATCATGAACCAGGAGCACTCATTGTTCGAATTGCTGGATGAATTGCGTACACGCTATGGAGATGTACAAGCATTTGATGAACATGTCGATCTGATTACAGCCAAGCCACGAGGTGATCCAATGCTCAATGCAGGCGTATTCTTCTTGCGTAATACTGAATGGAGTCGCCAGTTCTTGCGCCAAGTGCAACAAGTCACCGAGTGGTACAATAAAAGGCCAGCGTATGAACAAGGTGCCATGTGGCAGATCATGCTCAAACCTGAAAACCAGCCGCACATTTACTTGCTCGAAAATGACGACCATACTTTTAACACCTTCCCTAAACGATATCAACCTGGAGACTTTATTGTGCATTTTGCACCCGACAAATGTAAGTATCGTCGTTGCGGTATAAATGCTATGGGGTGATACAAGATAGTTAACCACTACATCATAATTAGGTCCTAATGCATTGACGCTTCAAGGTCTGGCAGCAGCTGAACGTATCCAAGTGGGCCAAACGGTGACGGCCGCAGATTTGATGTAACATATATAGACCATCACATTCTAATAAAACCTTGTATTATATAATCTATGTCTGGTCCTCTATCTCACAATGGTTTGAAATATACTGACTCGGATTGCTCGTTGAATGACTTAACGTTGCCTATCCAGTACATCGTTTTACAATAAGTGTACGCATTTACACAATCACACGGTATTCATTTTTACAGAAACCTGCAACCTTTTGTCATCTGTATTTACAACAAGAGACTATCTCTGCTCTGGATCAATGCTATGCAGCGAAAAACGAAGTTCATGAACTAATTTCCAGTTCATAGACTGCCGGCTAATAGCCCCTTCCTCCCCTTCACCTTTGTTGCCCAAACCAATGCATGTAAGCGATTCTCCTGCTTCAGCCCAGCATCTCCACCATTCAACTTTTTTGATCCGAGAGGTTTTGACTGAGGTACGATCAAACTGCATCATCCATGCATCAGAGAAATCTGTTTAATTTCCAGCTCTTCCCCTCCCTGCTTCTTGTGTCTTCCTTCCATTCTCTTAACTCATCGTAAACTCCTTCCATTCTCAACTGGTGCCCCATTCAAGTACAACTACCACCTCCGAACGATTGTCCTGCTTCAACCCATCATGTCAATCCTACAACTGCCTTGATCTGAAAGTCTTTGACTGAATGGCAACCCCATGCCGGGGGCACCACACGACAACACCCGCGTTTCTTGATACGCTACACCTTCTCTTGTACACTTCTCTGCCGCGACCAAAACGTAACAGCAGTCGCTGTTAGCAGGGTCTTTACTCCATTGTCTCAAGCTACTTGCAGCAATTTGCCTTTCAGCCTTTTTCACGTGAACCGCAGATAGCCATTATATAGAAGCAGCTTTATTTACGTGTCGCAATTTGTTTGAATACATACGAATTCCCATGGATATGGATCTGGGTATTGTTTTGATATATGGGATGGGAAGAGTATTGGATATATACAGCGCATGGAAAATGAGCTTTGTTCTTCTGTATCCATGGTGACCAGCTTGTGCGCCTAATTACCGCACTTTACTCCCCATCCATGCATGACAGCCACTTGTCAACCATCACCATCCAACCGCATGTTTGAGGCGCCATGGATATAATTCTTCATCTACATCAAGCACCATCCGGTTTTACAAATGCACACCCAAAGGATAGACATTTCTATATCGATAGCGGTGTATCCACTTTCAAAACTGTAATAAAGGGAAAGGCCTGATTGATTCATTAAGTCTTGTATTCGATAGTATAACCCAGTCCTCCCCCTTTTTTATGCGTTGAGATCTTGTCAATAACGTCGCAACAAACGCTCATCTTGTGATTCAGCTCTTGTAAGATAGCTATTTGTTGCATACGGCAGGAGATGTGTAGGCTGCTTTCATACTTGACCTTACCTGGTTGATCATCGCATTGGTATTGAACTTTGGATAAAGATATGTTTCCGCTTGACCTTACGAGATTCGATTTACCTCTAGTTATTTTGATCAAGGGCATATTCCATGGCCATGCTAATGCATATTATCCGCAGTCTCAGCTGGAGATGACCGCTTGCTTCCATTGATCACTTTAGCGCCTAAACTACCAGTAGTATACTGTATCTCCTTGCTAGGAGTATTTCTAACATCACAACTCTTTGACAGTCCTGGCATAAGTTTGAATTCATCGAACGAAAAAGACCGAATGTCGTCCTTACGGTGGTATCGAGAACGCCACTGCAATAACAAGATGCGTTTGATGCCTCAGTGCATTTACATCTTGCATGATCAAGTTGTTTACAGCAAAATACAGGGACAGCTTATGAACAACCTGTGGTATCCAGAAGGACAGTAGCTTCACCTTTGCCGGTATCTATATGTCTTTAATGTGGACCCCGTTTGCCAGTATTGTAGCCATTATCCGTGGATGTGAAATTTTCATCATTCTATGGATAGCAGTATTAAAGACCGAGGACGAAGGCTGCAGGTGATCTTCGCCACAATGTTCTTGCAGGAGATGTTTGGCATATGCTGGTGTCAACATTATCTCCTAAAGGGCCTTTTCGAATTTCCTAGAAGTACGGCAGCACATGTATGTTATTACTTGCATGCATGATGTTTGGGAGCCATTCCTTGCAGAGGGAATGAAAACAGCCCTTCAGTCAAAATGGGTGCCTTTTCCATGGCTATATGTTATCTTCGCTGCCATCCTTGGGGTAGCTTATGTTCTCATAACTTTTTAATCTCGCAATGAAATAGCGGCTCCAGCATGTATGATATGTACGTATAAAGTTTTTCGAACCTCGCATGGATTTCATGATGCACATTATCTTCTATGCATATCTAATAGATCAACAAACATATGCCTACCTATCAAAGAAGTATCATTTTCAAGAGGAAAAATTTGTGTAGGCGACGCCCTAATATCAGCATATCCATGCCACTCAAGTCGAAAACTCTGTGGGGACATACATGGGGTCTCAGCGGCATAGGTATTGCGAGCAGCGCGTAAACCACCTGCATTCCTTCTTCTGTTTGATCTTCATGTCGCTGATCCATAGCAAAGCTGCAAATGAGTTGTTGGTTGTAGCGACGCGAGCTGATGATCATTCTTTCACTTTTCTGTGCTGCATTCAAGGTGCTGTTTGCAGGATTGCGGTGGCTACTGCGTCTTCATTGGGGCTATATAGCTGTCTTTATGATGACCCGTTACCATCGTTCATAGATGTTGGATGTCGTGTAATAATGACTGATCATCACTTTTTCGTTTTACATGATTTGCTTTGTCCATACAGTAGGTAGTAGATTGCATCTGATTTCGCCACATTCCCCTCACAGTGGATTGTTTTGCATATGAAACACCTCGAACGACACCATTACTTGTCGAGATATTCAATGTTGTGCATAATACGTATCTTGGACACCGCTATACATCTTAATGCATACGTCGCTGATCTTTTGATATGATGCGACAGGGTGATCGTGCAACAAGATGGAGTTGCCGGCAAGAATAAAAGCTATAAAACGAGAAGATTCTTGTCAGTCAGAATAACATCATCCCATCTCCATTTTTTACAATGAAGTTCTCCGCTCTTGCCTTTGTCATTGCCGCCGTCTTTACAACAGCCAACGCTGTTCCCACTTTTATCACAGCCCCAGGCCATTATGACCGAGCACTTCCTCCAGGAACAAGCTGTGAACAGATCTCCAATGATTCTTGCAGTGTGTATTCGAACTACTGTCGTCGGGACCATCGTGGTATGATTTTGCGTCAACATTTGACTATCATCGTTGTATCTAACTTCTTTTATTATGTAACTTTAGGCAGATGCCGTACTATTACCGGGGTTAGACGAATCGAATATGATTTATACAAATTGTCAAATACATTTATTCATCTCTTTGATACCATAATTTGATTGGGATTGGCAATTAGTTTCGTTGATAAAAGTGTATGGCCCGGTTGTTTATGTCCAATAGGCAAACGCGGATCCATTGTTTAGGAAACGCATGAAAAACACCCCTTGCCATTGTTGGCTACGTCATGTGTAACATACATGCTTGAAACCCTCCATTTTTAGGCGCCAAGCCCACACAAAAAGGCTCGGCACTAAAAAAAAGTACTATTAACCCTTGCGTGTTTAACTACACTTCTCTCTCTTCTTCTCTTTCACTTTCTTTTATTTCGCCTTCAACATGTAAAGTAGTCTACTATCATAGATGAGTGACGCGAATAAGACTAACGTTGCAGCATTGCAGGTCGTCACCCTATGATCCTTACATTCCCAATGAGCAAGCGGAAGGTGCTACCTCGTCACCCAACAACAAGACACAGCGTGTACAGCACCAAGTGGATGAAGTCGTGAATATCATGCAAGATAACATTGATCAAATGTACAAGCGTGGTGAGAACCTCAACTCGTTGCAAAACAAAACAGGTAAATGAAGGCAGATCAAAGTATATATTATTGTGGTTGGTAACACTTTTTTTCTGTACTACAAAAGAGGATTTGCATGCAACATCATCCCAGTTTCGACGAGGTGCCAACCAAGTACGCAAGCGAATGTGGTGGAAAGATTTGAAATGGAAGATTATTATTGGCGTCACTATTCTTGTTATTTTGGGTGCTATTATCGGTTCGATTGCCGGTACTCAGGTAATTATAATGCAGTATACGGCCTCATTGATGGATATGGTATTCATGGTGATTTACTCTGTTTATAGACGCATAAGAATGACGACAGTGGATCCTCATCTGAACCAGCTCCTTCGTCGTGATATCCTTTCGCTCACGTTTTCCTTTAATCCAGCCTACTCGATTGTACATTCCTTTTGTCTCCTTCCACTTCTACTATTATATATATATACTTTGATGAATCTATCGGTTTTTGTTGTAAAAAGGAATGTGTGTGCGAGTGTGTGATGTATATTGCGAGCGTGATTGATTAGATACATGTGTGTGTGTGTGTGTGTGTGTGTGTGAAAAAGTGAAATGAATGCTAAAAAGTACAAGTGTGTGTGTCTAAGTAAAAGGATCTATGATACATCCATGGCCTTACGAGCCATTCGACCGACGCTATCAATCTTTTTACGGTCGACGCGCGCACGGACCAAGGCTTTGAGTAGATAATGCCACGTTTTTTGGTTGGGTGTGACATGATGTTCACGCATGTGTCGGAATACAACCAAAGCCATACGAGCGTTACGGAAAATGGCACATCCTTGAAGCATCGCTGTGTAGGTTTGAGCAGTAGGTTTGATACCATCAGCACACATGTGAGAAAATACATCAGCTGCACGAGCAAGACTTGTCTTTGCAAAACAGGCAATCAAGGTGGTATATGTGTACTCGTTTGGTCGTTGAAATCCAGTCATCTCTTGAAACAAGGAATAGGCATGCGATGGATTACCCAGAAAATCATTGGTGAGAAGATCAGACTGCTGTTGATCACCAGTAATAGCTGCATGCAGATCAGGCCACAAGTTGCTCAATTCCTTGGATACCCATCTTGGAGCTTGCGTCTTTGCAAATGCCTTTAGAATGCTTGAATAGGCATAGAGATTGGGTTGCAATCCATTCTTCCTCATGACCCGAAACACGTTCCATGCCATGTTGTCCTCGTCATTCATGACTAATCCACGCACCACCATAGCCATAGTGATATCGTCCGGAACACCGTATTTCCTCATTTCCACAAAGGCTGCTAATGCTGCAGGTACATCTCGGCATTTGAACAAGGCATCCACATAATAATGGTGTGATAACAACGATGGTGCTGGTTCATCCTCCAATTGCCGATGTAATCCGAATGATTCATATACTTGATCCTTCTTTTGCTGATTTCCACTCTCCATGACAAGATGATTCACCATGACAGCATTGACAAAAGATGCATCTTCTTCATATAGCCGCTGGAAAAACATCTTTGCTGTATCCAATCCCGTCTTGACTTTGACCCACATTAACGTCGCCCGAAACTTGTCATCCGCTGCTGTATTATTCATGATGCGTTTATCAGCCATCCATGTTTCTGCCAAGTCATGTGCAAGATCCCATCGGCCTTGTCGCATCGCATTGCTGAGAATGGAAGTCATAATGGCATGATTGGGTCGTTTACCCACGAGCTTGAGTGCCTTGTCGAAATCACCTGCACGACCATAAGCTTCGGCTAATGCAACACGGGTGGCCACAGTCGGTCTTAAACGATGGTGCTTCATTTCATTGTATAGTCGTTCAGCATTGATTGCATCGCCTTTGTGTGCCAAACCGGATATCAGTGATGTGTACACATGTGTGTTGTAGACGCCTCCTCTTGCTCCTCCTCCTCCTTCTTCTTCAATTGCTGTTGCTGGGGTATCCTTGTTGTTGCTAATGGCTTGTGCTTGTGCAAGACATTCGAGAAACTCAATCGTCTTATCCATAGATGTGCGTGATAAATGGCTGACCATGACAGCACATGCCCTGTTTTCGATCACTATCCCTTCCGTCTGCATCACTTCCATCATGACCTTGGCTGCTACTTCATGTTGTTTGGTGGATACATGGTGTGATCGGACTGCCAATGCCAAAGAAGTCAAATGAGAGGGTTGTCGTGGAACACCAGCATCACGCATTTCCTTGAGAATCTTGCACGCTGTTTCGAGTTGACCATGCCGTGCCATAGAAAATAATACTTGTGCATAGTGGAGTGGGCCGACCTGCGTCCCTTGTTTGCGCATGTTGTCCAGCACATTGACCATCCGTTCCCAGTCATTCCCATACTTTAGCATATTGAGTAAATGTCCATAGTTGTTGGCACCCATTCGATGAGAGACGCCATGTTCGAGCATCATTTGATAAATTCGCCATGCCGTATCCGCCTGATAACCACTCGCATTATACAATGCTGACCTCAATGTCTTGTATACTCTCTCTGGACCCAATTGATGACCTTGTGCTCGTAAATAATCATATAATGCATTCAAATCGCATCCTTTGCCTATCCGTCGCGGATGAAATATGTTGTGTGATGGATCATTCAATGTACATGGAGCGGTTGTTGTTGATGAAGATGATGATGACGGTACAGAAACAGTTGCTGACGATGAAGATGATGATCGTGCATTATTAAAGTGTCGTCGTTGGGTGCATGATGATGATGATGATACTCCAGTAGCACGTGAAGCTGCTGCTGCTGCCAAAAGACATAGCATATCGGTGTGGCGCGTTATAGGTGACGGTACCACAGGAAGCACAAACGTAGATCGACACCGAGCAAAGTTGGGTCGTAGAGGATTCTGATGCTTGCAAGCAGCGGCACACTTGCTACCTCGTCGAGCAAGCGCCGATGTTGTCATGGAAATGCGATGGTGTGTCGATGGCTGTAGTGGTTGTTGTATATGTATATATTGTCTTTTGTGATGGAAAAAGAGGATCGTTTTCAACAGACCGCCATGCAAACAAGTGAATTGCGTGCTATGAAGCCATTGTGAGCATATGTATTAGAATGTGCCTAAATGACCTACCTTTAAAGAATAAGGGTATATGTTTGTGCGTGCAAAAACAAAAAAAAAACACACAAGAACGGGCTGTCAGTTGGGTGAGCGCGTTCCTTGCCCAGGAGAAACAAAAAAAGTCGGCCCACAACTGGCTGCAAATTTTAACGTGTGACGTAGCCCAGCAACAGTGGAATGGATACGAGAGCTGAATTGCCCATTCACTTGACAACATGTGCAACACTCCCTTGTTACCAGACATTTGATAATATCATATTGCCTTTCAATTGGTGTCGTATTTACATAAATAATTACTACAAGGCTTCTTTATTAATTCGAGTAGTAACCGCTTCTATTTTAAATGACGGTGCTACTAAATGGATTTGCCTAAGCATCTTGCAGCGGGAATTTTCTACATAGTACATCTCGCACGTGGCACTTTTGAAAGATATTGACACCATCCTAACCATGCCCCACATTTGCTGACCAAGATCGCCGATATCGCGTATCCTTGTAATAATCACGATCCTTTTCAATAGACATTCCTTTAATGGGAAGGCGAGGGGATGTTTATTCTTCTCAAGATGTAGGCGTCACGTGGTTCAATATCACGGTAGTAGTTCTTTTCCATGCCGATGATGTGGAATCCATGCTTTTGATAAAAGGTAAGAGCTGCTTGGTTTGTGATTTGCACGTGAAGATAAATGTATGTAAAACGAGGCACTCGAGATGCATGCTGTAGCACATGCGTCAACAGTTGGCTCCCTGTTGTAAACAAAGCTGGATCAGTCAACATGATATAAAAGACACATACACGTTCACAACAATGATTACCTAATCCCAAATGCCGGTAAGGTGCAAGCACGCCCAAGGTCATGATATATATCCGTGTCCCATCCATCTCAGGCCGACAGCATATTGCGCCCACACACATGCCACCAAAGTATGCTATCAAGGGATCAACAACTCTAATCATCATATCCCCTCCACTCTATCACACACACACGCACACACGCACACACACTCATAGTCGTATCGGCAATACCAACAACCGCTCACACCGCTCATTATATCATACCAAGCTTGGCCAGCTCACCCACATAGAGTACGTCGCGGTAAAAAGTCGTTCCGTATTGTACAGGGAAAATGACCGCATTCAGCTTTGAAAGCATCTTGACATTATCGGCAGTGACATTGACCAATGCAACACGATCAGTCTGTTGTGGACTCATATGGAGGAAAGACAAAAAAGAAGAGGAAAAAGGAAATCACCAAAAAGAGCAAGGTCAGGTGGCGTTGCTATATCTACCTTATACCCATGCACGTGATCCCCAAGCTTGATGTTCATAAGGTTCATGTATTAGATCTTGTACATTATTCACCTATAGACTCGTTTGGAATAAAGCAAACTACGATCCTATGTGATGGGATGATTAATTGTTCGTGTCTGTTGAATCTCAGGTCCTTTGTTATCAATGCAGTCATTTAGTAAGATAGTAACCACCCTCGAATTATCTTTTTTCTGCTCGCTTTCCATATACCAATCAAACGCAGGAGATTAAACCTTATGAAGGCAAGCAGCACACTGCTTTGAATTCGAAGCGTACAAAAAGAGCGATCTTAATAGTACATAGCCAATGCTTTCTTTCAGTAATAGTCAATTTACAAAGGCCAATGACGCTGATATCATGGATCAATACTGCACAATCTATCCTTTGATTTTCTCTTACAATGAACACCATTTCCTCCATCCGTCCCAAATAGTAGCCTGAAGGCTATCCAATGAAAATGATACTTATAGCGGTGTTTGAAAAGCATCCCATGGATTATAAAACGCTGGCATCGTTGATCTCCACAAGGCTATCCCTGTTGGTTTAACAAACATATTATGCTCAAAATGCGATCTTGATATCGAGGAACAGGTCATCGAATATACAATATTCAAGATGAATGAATAAAATTATGTACGAGAGGAATGATAGGAGGAAATGGGACTCGACAAATCCTGCCCAGCATAAACCAATGTGTCTAAAACGATTTATAACCTTGATCGATGCACGTCAAAGTAAGGCAATCACATTCACATATTATGAAGGAAGATTGTATGTAAGGCATTGATGCGTTTGGGGAGGTGTAATTTTTCCTTATAAAACCCTCAAAACATAAAATGAAAATGTCGGAAGGGTGGTACGTGGATACAATGGGTGGTTGTGTCGGATCACAATGATGCTACGGCGTCATTAGGAAAGGGGCAAAGAGGTTCTGACGTATGAGAGGGGTATACTCTTTGTCCAGCAGGCGGGGAATGGAGATAGGTATAATCGGAACTGGCGATCCCGGATGTTGTGTTTCGAACGATGGCCCGCTCACATAATACACACTGACGTTAATCATGACCCAGCCTACTTTGGATTAAAAATGTTTACGCTTCTTCACGTGCAATGAACAAAGAGAAAACATTCGTATCATTCTCTACATGCGGGTGCTTTACATCAATGTTTCTGGTTTCCCCCTTTTCACCTTTTCACTCACATCATGTCAAAACATTGGCAGTGACAATGCAACGCTGACTACCATATAACGTATGTATAGGTTGCCTACATATACCGTTCCATTCATTGTCCTCCTATCTCATCCCGCTTTTATTGCTGCAATCACACTGATGACACACACAGCTACATATATGGTATTTTGATCATGCGCAGGGTTGCATAATAGATATCCTGAAGGATGGGTTTACGTGCATATGTGAGATGGTAAAGCATGTCGAGTCGATAGCCAGCTATGTGATATGTTGGATGTTGGGGGTCATAAAACGTGGTATGAAATAAGAGCAATGTGTGAGTTCTCGGAACGAACAGGAAGTGGATGGATTCACATGTGGATCCGGTCAAGGGGAGACTCATCTAAAAGTGGCATGTGAAAAGAGAAGTTCGGGCAGCAATGTACGTGTAAGATGCGGGGTGAGCGGGGCCTATAAAATTGGATCTGGCCATTGGACTGGGCGCGTAATTACGTTTCTTTCTCTTTACTCTTTTCTCTCTCACTCTCGCTCTTACTCATATCAATCATGGTCAAAGTCTGTGTCTGCGGTGCCGCTGGTGGTATTGGTCAACCCCTTTCGCTCTTGTTGAAGCAATCTCCTTTGATCACCCACCTCTCTCTTTACGATATTGTCAACACTCCCGGTGTTGCTGCTGACTTGAGGTATTACTGACGCGTGGCAAAATGCTTAAGCGTTATGCTCATTCAAGTTGTGTATAGCCATATCAACACCAAGTCTAAGGTCACTGGCCACAAGGGTCAAGAAGAACTTGAAGAAGCCATCAAGGACTCTGATGTTGGTAAGTAAAAAGCGGGAGAGTAATGTTACGTCTGTGTGTGTGTGTGTGTGTGTGTGCGTGGGACAACCTGAAACATGTTATGAACACACACAAACATAGTTGTCATCCCTGCTGGTGTTCCTCGTAAGCCTGGTATGACCCGTGACGATTTGTTCAAGATCAACGCTGGTATTGTTCGTGACCTTGCTACTGCTGCTGCAAAGTTCGCTCCCAAGGCATTCATGTGCATCATCTCCAACCCTGTCAACTCGACTGTTCCTATCGTTGCTGAAGTTTTTAAGAAGGAGGGTGTTTATGATGCTCGCAGGTAAATGGGGTGATGCGGGATAATGACGGGAAGATCTCGGGTCTATTACTTGATTCAGAAACTGACCTGGAACCTGCATTAAATAGAATCTTTGGTGTTACTACCTTGGATATTGTTCGCGCCTCTACCTTTGTCTCTGAATTGATTGGTGCTGATGCTCAGAGCTTGAAGGTGCCTGTCGTTGGTGGCCACAGTGGTGTCACCATTCTCCCCCTTTTGTCCCAAGTCCAAGGTACCAATGCTCTTTCTGAGCAACAAATTGCTGATGTCACCCACCGTATCCAATTTGGTGGTGATGAGGTTGTCAAGGCTAAGGACGGTGCTGGTAGCGCCACTCTTTCCATGGCTTATGCTGGTGCTCGTTTCGCCTTGAATGTCATTGAAGCTGCTTTCAACGGTGGCAAGGGTATTGTTGAATGCACCTACGTCAGCCTTGAAGCTGCTGGTGCTGATGCTGTTCAATCCGTCAAGGACCTTTCTGGTGAGGAGTCCCTTGAATACTTTTCTTTGCCTGTTGAACTTGGTCCCAATGGCGTTGATAAGGTTTCCCCTGTTGGCGCTGTCTCGGACTTTGAGAAGAAGCTCTTTGCTGCTTGTGCTCCCGAGCTCAAGGGCAACATCACCAAGGGCAGTGGTTTCGTCAAGCAAGAGTAAACCCATTTATGATCGGTTTCGTTTTTCCTTCTTTTGCCGTTTTTGACATACACAACGCTCGTTATATATCCATTCGTAGAAAAGGCACATCTATTGCTCAACCGTGGTGACTCCTCATATCACTTTCTTTTTCTCTTGTGTATATTAGTTGTTGGAAGGATATGACTCACTGCAGTAGATAGACTAGCTTTTTGTTTCTAAAGAAAAAAAATTGTACATTTATGCATACAAACCATACATTGTTGGATGAGGGTGAATGTGGGACATGTTTGGGATTTCCTCGGATCAGATCCTAACTGTGCCGCCATAAGAGAATTGGAACCATTAAAGGCCTATATAACCATTGACAGCCAATGATCTCACGTTGCTGCATACAAACAAGGAGCACCAGTCTATGGGTTTGCCCATAAGATGCATGAATGTTGTTTAATCCTAATACGTGCATCAACCGATTTTAGGTGGGCAATAGTAAGGCTATTCACTGGAGCTTTCGTTATATCACTCTATTCACAGCTATGTTATAAAGATGGCTTTATTTATCTACAACTGTATCAAAGATGGGGGAAGTTTAATAGTCATTGCTAGTCTTTCATGGTGAAGAGAAGAAGAGGGGCATTGACAAGCCACTGAGAGTTGGTCGGTGGAAGGATGATGAATGGTTGACAAGAGCGGAGAGCAGAGTTATGAACGTGGTAAGGTGAAATTGGTACCGACTGTGAACACGTTCTCCTGACAGCTCAGTGCTTACTTTCTTTTTCTTTTTCGCTCTTTACTGCACACACACTCTCATGTTTCAACGTGATAAGAATTCCTCCTTGTTCCTCGGTGGTGAACGTACAACCGGTCAAGACGTGCGATCCAGCAATGGTAGGCTACTCATCAACACGTTGTTTTATGTTCTGGGTCTCTGATTCATCTTGACAGTACTTGCTGCCGCATCGATTGCCAACATTGTAAAGAGCTCCTTGGGTCCTGTGGGTCTTGACAAGATGCTTGTTGACGAGATTGGTGTAAGTAGGTTATGGAGAAAAGCACAATGAGCTGTCATCTCATGACGCGTTTTGTTGGGTATGCTAGGATGTCACCATCAGCAACGATGGCGCGACGATTCTTCAGCTCTTGGAGGTGGAGCATCCTGCCGGCAAAGTGCTTGTCGAGTTGGCTCAACAACAGGACCGTGAGGTGGGCGATGGTACAACATCCGTGGTGGTTATTGCAGCCGAGCTTTTGAAGCGAGCCAATGAGTTGGTCAAGAACAAGATTCATCCTACTACTATCATCACTGGTTATCGTTTGGCTTCCAAGGTGGCATGCAAGTTCATTGCTGATCAAATGGCCGTCAAGGTGGATAGCTTGGGCAAAGAATGCCTTGTCAATGCTGCAAAGACTTCCATGAGCAGTAAGATCATTGGCTCGTAAGTGACAAAAGATCATCATCATCATCGTCATCATATTCCTTGCTTATTCACACATGCCATTCTTAGTGATTCCGATTTCTTTGCCAACCTTGCTGTTGAAGCCATGTTGGCTGTGAAGGGTACCAATGTACGTGGTGAGACCAAATACCCCGTCAAGGCTGTCAACATTTTGAAGGCCCATGGCAAGTCTGGTCGTGAATCTATGTTTGTGCGTGGTTACGCTCTCAACTGCACTGTTGCCTCCCAAGCCATGAAGACCCGTATTCAAAATGCAAAGATTGCTTGTTTGGACATGAACTTGCAAAAGGCTCGTATGCACCTTGGTGTCAACATTGTCGTCGACGATCCCGACAAGCTTGAGGATATCCGTAAACGTGAAATCGAGATCACCACTGAGCGTATCCAAAAGATTCTTGCTACTGGTGCTAATGTCATTCTCACTACCAAGGGTATTGATGATTTGTGCTTGAAGCTCTTTGTTGAAGCTGGTGCTATGGCTGTTCGTCGTTGCAAGAAGGAAGATTTGAAGCGTATTGCAAAGGCCACTGGAGGTAAAAAAAAAAAAAACGTGACATTGGGAAATTTAGAGGTGTATATCTAATATATATTTATCTATTAGCCACTTTCATTTCGACTCTTGCCAACTTGGAAGGTGAAGAAACCTTTGAAGCATCCTACCTTGGTCAGGCCGACGAAGTTGTCCAGGAACGTATCTCGGATGATGAGTGTATTCTTGTCAAGGGTACCAAGGTTCAAAACTCATCCTCGATCATTTTGCGTGGTGCCAACGATTACATGTTGGATGAGATGGAGCGTGCCTTGCATGATTCGTTGTGCGTAGTGAAGCGGACATTGGAGAGCAACAGTGTCGTCCCTGGTGGTGGTGCTGTCGAATCAGCTCTCAGCATATACCTCGAGAACTTTGCTACCAGTGTTGGATCCCGTGAACAATTGGCTATTGCCGAATACGCCAGTGCTCTTTTGACTATTCCCAAGACTTTGGCTGTCAATGCCGCCAAGGACTCTACCGAGTTGGTCTCCAAGTTGCGTGCGTACCATAATGCTGCACTTAACGAAGGCGCTGATGAGCGAAAGCGTGCATTAAAGTACTATGGTTTGGAATTGATCAATGGTGGTATCCGTGACAACTTGAATGCCGGTGTTCTGGAACCAGCTATTTCCAAGATCAAGTCTCTCAAGAGTGCAACCGAGGCTGCTATTGCAATTCTTAGAATTGACGATATGATCAAAGGTATGCTTATTGTTTGTTTGTTTGTTTGATATAGCAATGGCTTAATAGTTGATTGTTCTTTAGTTGCACCTGAGCCGAAGCCCGACGATGGTCATGGTCACTAGAGGACGGAAGAGAGCAGAGAATGAGATGATATATATAAATGTCAACCCCGCAAATTACAACGCACTACACAAACAAAAAACAACTACCCCACACCCACACAACCTTCATATACAAGCATTGTTTCTTCTATATCGAACTTCCAAACAACATAAAAGAACCTTGCATATGGGCTCTTTCTCGAACACTCTTTCGAATCACATTTCAAATTATCCCAATAATGCTCCTTACGGTTCAATCCTCGGAGTATCGATCAGGGTCTTTTTCCTTTCTTTTATCTTGCATGAACGTGACACAACAGTGGTCCCCTTTCTTTCAATTACTTTTTTTTTCTTCATTATGCACGCACCAGTCTCGCGTACTGATAGTGCCATGGAAGAGGATACCATTGTTGAAAAGAAATCAGCCGCTGATTGGCAAGAAAAGGCTGCGGGCAATGTTTACATGGATGAGGATCCATTGAAGGATGAAGCTGAGCAAGAAAGGAAGCTGGTAAAAGCCTTGGATAGGCGATTGCTACCATTATTCTGTGTTTTTTACTTTACGGATTTCTTGGATCGAGCCAACATTGGTAACGCAACGTGAGCATACACATTTCATGCGTGCCAGCACATGGACGATGTCTCTAATAGATTGATGATATTAGGATTGGAGGGATTGAAGAAGATCTCAATGTAATAAGTATATTTCACGCTTGAAGAATCGTATGGAAGTTGACATTGGAATTTACTAGCTGACAGCAACACAAATGAGCACTATCATTTCAGCATTTTACATCACCTATATCCTGTTTGAAGTACCATCCAATATCATCCTCAAGCGAACAAGTGCAGTCATGTGGCTATCGACTATTATGCTGGTATGGGGAGGTAATTGTGCTATCATTGATGCATGGAGTTGAACATAGAAGCTTATATCGGAAAACCTGTGTACATAGTTATCACCTTGATCATGGGATTTATTACAAGCTTTGGAGGATTGTTAGCAGCACGTTTGGTCCTTGGGTAAGGAAAAAAAGCCCCATCGATTATTATTACAAAGAGGCTTATTCGATTTCTTAGTGCTGCCGAGAGTGGATATATCCCGGGCATGTTATACCAAATGTCACGCATGTACAAGCCCGGCGAACTGAGCAGTCGAATTGGGATTTTGATTTGCATGGCGTGTATTGCCGGTATTGTCTCTGGTCCTATTGCTTATGGTACATCATTTCTTGAGGGGCGTAACAAGCTTCATGGATGGCAATACTTGTTTATTCTCGAAGGTGTACCAACGATTGTCCTCAGCATTGTATCGTACTTTTCATTATTTGACACCGTCGACCAAGTGAGCTGGCTCACGTCTGAACAAAAGGCTTTACAACACAAGCGGATGATGGATCAAGAGCAAGGGGATGGTAGCAGCAGCAAGATTGGATGGGGAACGATATACAAAGCTATTGCCGATTGGAAAACGTGGTTATTCGCAGTCGTGTACATGACCAATGCTGTCAACTTTTACAGCTTTGCCATCTTTTCGCCTATGCTCATTGATGGTAACACGTGGGATAATTTCTCCATAAGGATTGAAGATTGACATTGAGTGATGTTGTTAGGATTTGGATTTCCGGTGCTCACTTCCCAGTTGTTGACAGCTCCTCCAAATGTACTGGGTGCAGTGGTGATGTTGTTAAGTGGACGGGCAACAGATCGCCTACCCAATTGCAGAGCCAAGATTTTAGTCTCTGGTTTTCTAATCATGGCGCTGGGATACATGATGCTGTTGGTATTACATGATCGATGGGGTAAGCAAAAACATGTTTAATGACCCAATTCATCTAATGCAACGCTTATGTAGCTCTGTATGGTTCTCTATTTATCATTCCTGTGGGGTTTGCCATGATTGCACCTGCTGTCCTTGGTTGGTCAGCTGTCAACTTTGAAGATTTATCGGTGCGTGCTGTAGCAGTGGCAATCGTAGTCATGGTAGGAAATACGGGTGGTGTGATGGCGTCCTATTTGTATCCATCTACAGATGCTCCTCATTATGGCAAGTATAAGAACATATAATCCTTCATTTGGTTAACCTGCTGGTGTTTCATTAGGCTTTGGAAATGGGTTCAATATCATTTGTGCCGTGCTCGGTGCAACTGTGTCAGGATTTACAGGATACATGCTCTGCCGAGAGAATAAACGCCGTGATGAGCTCTGTAGCAAAATGCATGAACCGGTAAATGTTATTGGCCAAACACATATTTCGTCTACAGCTTAACTGAATAGCCCTTTTTCTATAGCCTCAAGAACTCAAGTATCGCTTCTATTACTAAATTGAACCATCTCCCACCGTATACATAATAATAAAGTACTGTAACTATCTTACAATATCCAAATCACAAAAAGAAATGTGTGTTACGAAGTTATTAACGATACCTGTAATGGCATCAAAAGAAAAGAAGAAGAAATTGCAGGCTATCGAATACAGTCTTTGTTCAATACACAATGAATCATATCAAATCCTTTCCCTCTCTCTCTCTTTTTCCTTTATAGCAGCATTGACATGTGGATATAACCCGCATTTACAATACCATCAATCTCTTTATAATACAATGCATCCCAGTGTTGTCACCCACGATGCCATCCATATCAAAAAAAGATAGCTCTCTTACACCATTGAAACTTGGAAATGGTTTTCGTATTCTCTAAAGTAACCCTTTAATTCAACATCGTTTGCAAGAGATGCAACAAAGTGCTCCAATTGATACATCAATATGGGAAGTTCTTTTCTTTGGGGGTGCATTATGCAGGGTGGATATATGAACGTGAGGTGGCGCTTGATGCGTAGTGACGAATTATATCTATGGCGCGGATGAAGGTATTTGTACATGATTGACAGGATGCACAAAGGATGATAATAGTGGCTGTCATGGAGTTCCGTGTAGAGTACGATAATTGGATGCACCAACCGTTCACAATGAATATATAAAAACAAAGGCTCTTTTATCACGCCTTGTATACATCAAATACCATTTCCACCTCTATATATCAAACCAATACCCATATTCATATCCATAAGTCGTATGTATTCAAACAAATTGCTACCCGTACATAAAGCTACATCTATACAATGGCTATCTGCTGTGCAAGTGAAAAAAGGCTACAAGGCAGGATGCTGCAAGTAGAGAACGCTGTTTGAGATAATGGAGTAAAGGCCTTGCTAACGGCAACTGCTGGAATGAATGCTGTTACGATTGGTTGTGGCAGAAGAGTGTACAAGAGAACGTGCAGTGTCAAGAAACGCGGATGCTGTAGTTTGGTGCACACGCCATGGACTTGCCATTCAGTGAAAGACAATTGGATCAAGACAATCGGAGGCTTGACATGATGGGTTGAAGCAGGACAATCGTTCGCAGCTGGTAATTGTACTCGAATGGGGCAGCAGTTGAGAATGGGAGGAAGAGACAAGGAGCCAGGAGGGGGAAGAGGTGGAAATTAAATTGGTCAGGCACTGCCCTGCAATTCTATGCACACTGTAATTGATCCATGATCTTGACATTGCCTCTCTCGAAACTCAAACTTTCACACAAGATGCTTTTGGACATGCTGATCAACTTTGTCTTAATAAAGAACCCACACTTCATTCAAAGATTTTGAATGGGAGGCTATAATGTGGGGTTTACTATGATGGACGGAAATTCCGTACCCCGCCCGGATTCATTGAAATGTCATTTAGTATACATTATCTTGGGATTGCCCATTTCGAACATGAAACTTGGTAAGAAGGTTCACTGGGGCATGCTGATCAACTCCATTCATTTAAAAACCGTATGCTTCATTATGATGTTGCCATGAATCGGGCGGTCCAAATGTAGGTGAGACGATGGACGGGCGGAACGCAAGTAGGGTGCATAGTGCACACCCCCGCCGTTGCCCACCTCCATCGTCAAACTTGGTCAGACGGTGGGCTTCGATATGCTGATCAACTCCATTCAAATAAAAATCACGTGATCCATGATGAGAATTTGAACGGGAGCGTCCGGCGATGAAAGGATGGGTATATATGTAGGTTGGATGGCCCCATGTCTCGAGATCCCCTTTCTCAAATATGAAACTTTCACACAACGTGCACTTGGATATGCTGATCAATTACGTTCTCATAAAGACCTCATGCTTCATTTGAAAATTGGGAATGGGAGGGTATAATGGGGGATTTACTGTGATCGACGGAAATCCCGCACCCGTCCAAATTGATGAAATATCGATTAGTATGCATTACCTTGGGATTCCCGATTTCGAACACGAAACTTGGTAAGAAGGTTCGCTGAGTCATGCTGATCAATTCCATTCATATAAAAACCGCACACTTCATTGTGAAAATTTTGAATGGGAGGGTCCACATGTAGGAAAGACAATGAACGGGCTGGGGCATGCAGCCTCTTTGTAGATATAGATGCCAAAAGATTGCAGGTACTTCGAAGACGAATACTACAAGGTTGTAATGCAGTTGCATAAACGTGTAAGCTTATTGTAAAATCACTACTTCATAGATAGTGATAAATCGTTCAAAAGTTTACGATCGAATCGAGCGACCCGAGACGCCGGCCGTTTTATTGTAAGGAGAAAAGTTTGATGACGGTAATAAGAAAGATCTATGTGCTTGACGTTGCAAGGTGGTGTTTGATTATGACCACTTGGATTGAAAGATGGTTAGATTCTTTTATCCAACATGAGGAGGAGGGCTGTGGCCTGCTTTGCCAGGGTTTTTTTGTGGGGCGGCGTTCGCATCAAGCATCAAGAAAGCTGCAACGAGAACCAGAGAAAGAAGAAGCTTGCTGTACATGGTCGTTTTTGTTAAATTGGAGACGGTTATAAACATCGACTTTTATATATTTTCGTTGACTCCCTATATGTATTCTTTGTGTCTCCTCAGAGTATAGCAGGCAGAGCAAGGAGGGGTGATCATTTGCCTTAGACGAAGGTTGAGTTTCAAAACGACGATCGTAATTAAAGCTATCGAATTCAGGGGTAATGGTAATTCAATTAGACATCCATGTTGCGAAGCATAGCGTTAACACTATCTAGGGCCCACAATGATGTGCTTTGCTTTTTGACTTCCCTCTGTCGAAAGGCATTGACTTTTGATCTTTCTCTTGAAGCCTGATTGAAGTAGACATGAACACATGGCCGATGCTTTCGGCTTTTGCTATATTATCGCAAGATCATTGTGCTGAGGCTTATAGGGCAACCAACCAACTTCATGTGAAGCACATCATGGTCATCAACAAGAGCATGTAGCCCATCGATCCGGCATCACGTAGCATACTGACTCCACAGAACCCCAGCCCTTTATCTGTACATAAAAGGGTGATAGACAACAAAGGAAAACTATAAACGTATTATTCATTTATTTGCAAGAAAGTGGAAGACTAAAACGTAACCAGCACAACGAAAGCTTGAATTGAGGAGAAGCGGTATGCTTTATTACTTGCAGAGAATTGTTCTTGCTCTTAACATCGGCAAAATGGTTCCGATGTGGTCCGGCACTGCCACTGACCTCTGCTGCACTCATTCGGATCACCCGTGTACAAGCCAGCATTACTGCAAGTTGTAGCCTGATCCTCCATACAAGTGCCAAATAATGCCCAGCCGCATGAACAACAGCAGCTTGCGCCATTCACCTCTTGGATAGCGAGGCATAAACATAGGAAGACAGCGGCTAGAAAAACTTGATGGATCTTGCTAAACATTCTTGTAGTAGCAGTAATAGTGACATATAAGCATTAGCGAATCAGATGCCTCTATTTATAATTTCTGGCACGAAAATCTCACATACAATGCGGCTATAATCCGAATCGCCTAATAAACGGTTGATGCATATGTTATAATGCATATCCACGTCTTCACAGTGATTCTTTGCTATGTAACGTCAGGATCAAAGCTGTCAATGGTCGCTGTTGCACCTCTTAAAAGAGCATGCTAACTTATTATATTTTCCTCAATACAATCAAAAATGTAGTATATTTGATAGAAGAGGTCGACACTGCAAGCAATTACGATCACGTTGACAACTCAAAACTGGTAATCAGTACTTGTTACATCAGCAGCGATATCAGTTGCAAGTGTCTCATCTTGAAAAGGTGATTGCTCACAGCAAAGATCCGATCTCTTAGCCATTACGTTACACGTCAGCGACGCTGCAGTATGACGATCAAAGCAAAAACGCACATACACCGCTAACATGAGAATTGAGCTTTGGAATCGCCTTCCAGGAGCCCCTGTGTTTGTTTTGTACATAGATGCAAAAACTCAGCTGGCAAGCAATTGCATAATACATGTAACCAGCGAAAGGATTAATGAATAGCGCATCATGGGCGACACTTGAGAAATGTACTCGTTCACAGCGGTGAGTTGCTTACTATCCAGCCAGCCATCTCCCGCCAATTTAAACCTTCATGTCAGTAAACCATGACAATAAACATGACCGGATCTGCTGTCGGTGCGGTCGGAAGTCGCTCAATCAATGCTCTTGGATGCTATATCTTGTAAGCCGATAACCAACCGGCTATGGAACCGAAATCTCTTTTACATATGTCGTTGGCTCAATAAAACCGAATGGTGATCAACCAGCCAATCAACAAGCTATTTGATGCATTGTATGTATATATTACAATGTACAGCTTCGAAGGATGCATACACTCTGTTTGATGGTACATTATGAAAGCTTAGGATTAAAGCCAAATGTGTGTACGCTTACGTTTTCTCAACATAGGATGTTATCTGAAACTCTGCTTTCTTGTCAGCTCATTATTTTCACAATTAGATGGCCCTTTGACGCTCGCTGCTACAAGCCAAAATGTTCATTCGCCAAGCTGTATATGGCATTCCTTAGTAACCATAATGATTGCTATGCTAGCAAATCACGATCTCGGATGCGCCTGGTTGGGATGGGTGGCATGTACGTATCCCAAAACATACACTGGATTTGCAAACACAAAGCCCAGAAGGCCGCTACCTCAGCCTTTTAAAATTCTCTGTTTCGAAAAAAATGAACACGGTATTCGCACATTATCGCGTTGAGATTGTAAATTGTTTTCGCATTACGGGATTTAGCATCATAATCGTAAGCGCTGCTGAAGAGAGAATCAAGACCAAAAAAAGACAACCCATCACAGCATTGTGGGATCCATTAGTACAACAGGTGATATAATATTGACAAAAGAGATAGACAGTAAAATGAGGCAAATATGTAGTCGTGTAACAGCTAGAAGCATTTCTTCTTTACTATATAGTACACAGCAATACCCGTAAATCAGTTTTCAAGGTGTACGTGACGGAACAATAATTCACTTTTATACTTACTCTCATCGTCTACACGGAATTCATACCATTGACAGCCAAATTCCTCGTTCATTTCTTCGCACTCATCTTTATCCAGGTCCAAGCAATGGGTATGGATAGCACCAACGACATTCAGCGTAACCAACATGGCGGCGATAATGACAAAAAGATAAGGCTTCATGGTAAAACTGAAAAAGAGACGGGGTGAAAAGTATTGATTTTCTCCCTTTTATAAGAGTGGTGAAACTAACTACCCGTAGCTTGTCAAGATACAAGGCAATGTAAGGGGTGTCTTTTTGTTTATACAACATAGCAACATTTGAACCACTTGACGCCGCCACCGTTTTTTCGGTAAACAAATATGCTGGTATACCACCTTTTATATGCATAACAAAGAACCATTATAGATTTATCCTATATATCTGACTGATCCAACGCTATCCTCGCCACATATGGGTAGATTATTTCATGATACTATATCATTTAAAAGATACCAAGATGCATAGAAAGACAACGTGAAGGGGTCGGTGATCGGCAAAACCCATCGATTTTGTCGATGCAAACACGTCCGTTTATATCCCAACATGGCCCAATGGCAATCCATAAGGTCCATTGTTTGATCTTTTTCGTGAAAAGTAAAAAATGGTAGTAGTGCATACCATGACAAAGAAGATGATTGTCGGACATAAAAAAGCAGCTCATCAGAGCCAACTAGGCAAGTACTAGGCATGAGGCCAAGCATGAGTGATAGCTTATTACTTACGAATCGCCAGCTCGCATCACTTTCCAACTCCTCCATGCCCTTGTTATTGCCACAGAATTCAAGAGCCAAAATAGGGCATCACATGCAGTATCGTATGTTTCCAGAACATCGGTATTTCGACCCGGATCACCTATGCTGGATACCTCCTGGATACATTGGCTCACAAAGCTAAGTTTGGTAGTGGTTTGTTATACGCGGTCTCTAAATGGTAGCTGGAGGATATACAATACACCTTGGCTGCATCACCCATTTGACAAGTGATATATTCGTCATCTACCTCCTTGATCGCCTAAAACGTGATGTGAGATGATGCAGTTTTATCACTTTATTCTTACTATTGTCAAAAAGCTTAACAAGGTCACTGCATAGTTTAAATGGTTTGTGTCATATGATATCGACAGTCATATACGTAGCTCTTTTGAATAAGGTACACGATACATAAACTGATGGTGGGATATGTGAGACAGAGTACATACAGTAATCGTTATTGCTTTGCTTTGACGAGGAGATGGCTACATGCATCGGACAAGCTATTGTGCATCACACCAACAAGCGTCATACATATAATATGAGAGCTTTTTTTGTATTATTGTTCATTGTGCGTTATGGGACAGGAAATTTTTATTCTATAAGCTAGGTACACCTTGAATAGTTGGAAGGTATAGTTTGAATGAGTGATATTATCTTGGCATGGGGATCCTTGCAGATCCCACATGTTGCCTTTTAGGTATTAGTCGGGTGTGGAGAGATGCGTGTGTGCATGGACATGCGTATGATTGCATATCAGGTGATTTGCTAATCCGAGAAATGAAAAGGTGTGATGGAGACAATAAAGGATATTGAATAGGAAAAAACATCGAATGAATAACGTGGATTATACCAACGTGCTCTTCCTAGTGTTCTGTGCAAGTGTGTGTGGAAATCCAGGATTTTTTGGTAACCAATCAAGATGCAAAGTCAGCTCGCATGCTCACTCCACCCTTTACTCTTTATGCAGCAACAGCAGCAACCCACAGCAGTTATCATGTCAATACCATGTTTCTCTCTCTTTTTTCATTCCCACACGCTTCCACTCTGATATATGCTGAACCTGCTGTCACAATTAACATTGGCCTTACCGCGATCCTGGCATGGCAATAACCACCATCGGAATGCAGCACTGACAACAATACTCCCGACGACCACCACGATACCTGCAGCCACCACCATCACCACCACCACCACAGCTTCTATGCCACTCTTAGGAGCACTCGTGAACAGATTGCCTTATGATATCTTATTGCTTATATTCTCGCAACTCGAATTGGGTGATCGAATACGGTGTATGCGAGTGTGTTATACATGGCGTGCACTATTGATGGAATGGCCAGGCATGTGGGATACACTCTCAACAAAAGATGGTTGCAATATTGGGTATGACTTGGCACCCTACGTGCAATATATACGTGGAAAGGCAGTGAAACGGATATTGTATGATGAAATGGATATTCGACAACGAGTGCGCCATGAAGATGAGACAATGTTACAAAAAATGATGGATTTGTTGGTTGAACGCAATTGTTCAAACATCTCTCAAGGTATGTTATCATGGCAAAGG
Source organism: Lichtheimia corymbifera B2541 (assembly GCA_000697475.1). Classification (NCBI taxonomy): domain Eukaryota; kingdom Fungi; phylum Mucoromycota; class Mucoromycetes; order Mucorales; family Lichtheimiaceae; genus Lichtheimia; species Lichtheimia corymbifera. The sequence continues at coordinate 81,042 of JNEU01000786.1, forward strand.
GGATTATGGAACAAGCATAACTCATCATCCAGGCAAACGTAGTATCCATTCATGGTCAACTTGCATCAGATGGTGTCCTTTCACGCCTCATGGATTTAACGTGTCACAACTTGCAACACCTGGACATTAAATGCACCAACAAAAGATCAGGGATATCATGGATTCGGATTCTCGATACTGCTTTACGCACCTGTCCACAGCTCGAATCGCTTGTTTGCTCGATTTCATCCAATCACACAGCAGTGGCTATGGAGACCGAGGACATGGCCTTCCAAAACATTCCTCCGCATCAGCATCTCGCATCATTGACTCTATTTGCACCAGTCAACAGGACAAGCACCATAGAACCAACTTCCATACTTGATTCGATTGTTCCATTACTTCCCAAATTAAGACGACTCGCTGCTACGACGGGTACCAGTAATATACACACAGGATGGGTATTGGATGCTATCATGGATCATTGTCCACATATTGATTCGATACGCATTCACCCCGAAGTATCCTCGACCTTGGATGGCAGCAATAATACATTGGGTGGATTGCGAGAATTAGCGATTGGAGGTTGCAGCGCCGCCATTCAAGATCACGTACATCAAATCATTGAACGACATCATGACACCTTGCAAATACTATTACTGGATGATAATGATGATGATACCGACACCACCTTTGCTCTTCTTTCTACACTGGAACTTCCTCAATTACAGACATTTCATTGGAGTAGCACCGGTCGTCCTCAGCAAATTCTTACGAACCGTGAAGCGGTTGACCATTTAGGATCTTTTTTGGCTCAGGCCCCGCATATTCAAGAGCTCACATTAATCGATCGAAGAGGCATCATCCATGACATTACCATGATCCAGCCGTTGTCCCAACTTCAGACATTGTATTTGCAATATTGTCCTCATCTCTCGCCTTCAGCACTTGCAAGACTTTTTTCATCATGCCCATCCCTAGCCTATCTTACACTTCATTCAACGGGTGCATGCAACGTCGACACAATTGCTCACATATTGGCTACTCCTACTACTCATCTCAAAAAGCTGCGGATCATGCATTGTTCACAGGTACAAGTCGATGATGCACTTGTACGTGCACTGCAAAGGAAAAAGAGCAAAGAGTACTTGTTGGATGATTTGCAAATGACTTGTTATACACAATCCGAGGATAGCATTATATGTCAAGGACGTTTATTGGAGCGCTTATTGGACACACTCGAAGCGAATGCTATTGCCCGCCACTGGAAATTAAACTTGAATCGCTCTACGGATCATTATCCACTGCCCGATTTGCCACTTGTTACTGACACCTATTGGCGACGACGTAATGGGTACTATCGACAAAAGCTAATGGATATGGATCATGATGGCGTTGTTGATGAACGTTCCTTTACGACAACAATACCAAAACCAAAAAGATCGATGACTCTCAAGGAACGATTGCTAAAGAGACATAAGCAGTAGAAAACTCCCTTATTCTAGTGTACATAGTTTATTGTATATATCAATAATATAATCTGCATGTTTGAACAATGATAAGATGATGTTGCTATGGAGACAATTATAATTGCGGGACCGGACTTGGGATTTGGAGGAGTCGGTCACAAAGGAGGATAAACATCCGCACGCTTATGATACAGCTGGGGTGTGGTGCCTTTTCCGTTTTGACAACCTTTCAACTATGCTGTCAGCTGGTCCTGCATACTCTTTAGCACGAGCAACCTTTAAACGTGCCCAACGTGGTCTGTTTGGTGGTAAACATATTCAGTTCGGTAACAATGTAAGGGCATCAGACGCACGATCGCTTTTCCAGCAACACTCACACTCACCATGCTATAGAATCCTTTCTCCAAGAAAAAAACTCGACGTAACTGGCTTCCCAATGTCCAAAGCAAGAAGCTTTATTCAGCAACACTCGATCGCTTTCTTGATCTCAAGGTGACGACTTCGGTGTTGCGCACCATTGACAAAAAGGGTGGTTTGGATCAGTACTTGCTCGAGACTCGCGATAAGAACTTGTGCAGTGACAAGGCTCTTGAACTCAAATCAGTCATTCTCAAACAGTTGAAAAAGAACGAGAAAAAAGTAGCAGCAGAATCAGCACCTAAACAAGAGACAACGACAGCACCATCATCATCAGCATAAAAGCATCGTATCTCATTTTCAGAATGGAATATATGATCCAGCATTTACCCAACAACAACAACAAGAACAACATGCACAAATGACGATAGATAGCAATGCTTTTATCTTGATAGAAGTGGAGTACAGAAAAAAAACAACACAAATAAAACCAACACACAAGAAGACCAAGAAAAGATAGGCAGAAGGAGGATTGGATTGGGTAAAAGTGAGGTATCCGAGGTGTTGTTGTGGAAAAGAGAGCGAGTCAGCTAGAGAATGAATCATGCTGTACCTAGAGACACGAGCATGTTCGATTGTTCGAGAAGCTATACCCTCCATTCATTATATCCAATTTGCTCTTGCGTTAAACCAGGTCCCATTTCCCATTATCCCCTTATCCAAATACATTGTATACCCTGTCATGCTCCTGGTCATCGAAAGATCCTTGGATACATAGTCCATGAAACAAGCAACCATGTGCGCTTAGTGAATTAGCTTGTTGATGCGAGCGGTGATATGTATGGTAGGTGCAATCGTGCCCGGCTCCTTCAAATCAACCACTCTTATGGAATTACCACAACTTGGAAAACACTGCTCACTCTCCACTTGTCGCTCCCTTGGTAAATGCTATACAACATTTCCCCCATGGTCGACAGCCATTGAACTCATTCTCGAAAAGATTTTTTGCCCGTGACATGTCCTTTTTGCCACAAGACCTTTTGGTAAATTGCGTTTCTTGGTTCATGTTGTTTTATTGTCAAGCTGACGTTGTTATATACTACAGTGGGGAACATCGCCTTGCTCATCCTTGCAACAAGCGACCTGACAAAGCAGTTGCTCAGTGCTCGAAATGCGCGCAAATGGTGCTTGCAGCGGTTGCTGAAGGCTTGACTCTGGAGCAAACGGTAAAGCATATGATACGTAGAATTGACTGACTGCCTGACTGACTGATCATTTTAGCTGGAACGACACGTGGAATCCAATTGCAAGACGTATGTGTGGCAAATACCACCATCAGAAACGATCAAGCGGATATGTGGCGTCAAAGGATGTCGTGATTTAGAGGATGGCAACGCTGTTTCAACAAAATGTGCCAACTGCCAACAAGTATTTTGTCTAAGGTACATTTTAATGGAGGGAGAAAACATATGAGACTCATTATTGGACTACCCACTGTAGACATCGACATGGCCCTGATCATCATTGTCCTGTATCATCACCAGCAGACGCCAAGGCATACCAACGGAAATTAATGGCAGAAGCTGCTGTTAGCAGGCTCAAGCAAAAGCAGCAACAGCCAAAATCAACATCAACAACACCAACACCAACACCGATCAAGAAAAAGGTCAATCCAACCATCGAGCTGATGAAAATGAAATCCAAAGCCAAGGTATAGAAAAGAGGAAGATATGGAAAGAATTTGAGGATTTATAATTGGAACTGGTTAGGGATCGGCATCCGTACCTATGGCATCACGCATTTATTTGAATATCCATTGGCCTGGCAAGGAAGATCCACAGCCCATGTTCTTTGATAAGGTATAGGAAGGGACCAACGAGAGAACTGAAAAGACACCATCATGTCTAATGGAAAATCTAGACTCTGCGGATAGGCCGGTTACTGGATATGCTAGCAGATCAAGGAAACATCAAGAATGACAATAACCGTTTGGGCGTGGATGACCCACAGGTAAACAAAGAGACCACGGAGAAAGGGAAAAGAAGGCATGGATGATTGATTGTTTTATAAATCCATAGCGTCTAGTGGTTGTCAAAGAGGATACCCAAGGCCAAGTCATTGACAATAGCGCAAGCCTCGAAAGCGTGCTAGTGAACCTGGATCACGTACGTTTAGACCGTTTAGCTAGCCTCGTTTAGTTTGGATATATGCAAAAAAAATCAAGCCAATCTGTGACATTGTAAAACTCAGGAACCGCGTGATAAAGTGCAAATGCCTTTGTGTGTGTGTATATTATGCAATAAGAATGATAAAGCATGTTTTTTTTTCTATACGGGGAAAAATAATTGGGTGGTATATATATATATCATAAAGATGATGGGATGGGAAATTATCTACGCTTGCCAATGGGCATTTTGGCACCATCTTCTGCCTTGGTCATTTTCACCATGACTTGATTACCAGCTTCATCCACTCGGATATACTTGTCACCGTCTACATAACCTCCACGTGGCGTTTTGGAACGACGACTGGCTGAAGACGAAGTTGAAGATCGAGTTACTGACAAGAGGTGTTCACTTGTGCTTGCAGATGTTGTACCACCACCACGAATACTGATACGTCCTGAAGGGGATACACAACGTGCAGCCGAAACAGAAGGATGATGATGAAAGTTGGATGAGAGCGAACCACCTGAAGATTCACTGCTACTTGTGTGAGAAAGCGTTGTACTGCTACTGGCTGCTGCCGCTGCTGCTAATGATGATTCCTCGGCGGTTGTTGTCGTTGGGTTACGTGGTGTACCTTCGGTCAAGTTGTGATCAAACAAAAACCTAGAAGCAACCTAATGAATACCTCACTTGTACATAATAAATCTCTCTACTTACTTTGACAATTCAACCCAACCACCACCGACACGCACCATGACAAGTTTGCTGGGTAAGATACGACAATAAACAAGTCTTGGATTGACTTCTCCAAACCAGTACTTGCCAACTTCACCAGGCACCATCTTGACCTTGACACGATAGGGATTCTCATTGACGATACGACCCAATTCCATATCCAACTCATTCTTGGGATCGGCAACATAGCGTGTACGAGAAGGCGTTTTGGAAGGTCTCAAGCTGGGTGTCGCGCGATTAGCATTATTGCTGCTGCTACCTTGACTGGATGATCGACGTGACATAGATACGGGTGTTGTTGAAGGAGCAGGATTCTTTCGTCTCTTAGGCTTGGATTTTGCCATGGCCAATTTGGTAAAGAACTCATGATCCAATTGACTGATACACATTTGTAATTCACGCTCACGTGCAGCTGCTGATGCACGCACCTTGTTGCATCTCATAAGCACTTGTTTCATTCTTTCAGGAGGTGTACGATCACCGGCTTCTGCTTTGGCACGTCGCACGAGATGGGTCATGGTTGGTTCGTGTTGCTTGTAGGCTCCCACCAACACCTTTAACAATGATTGAAGGTCGCTCTTGCTGAATTTGTTATTGACAATACTGGCATGATGAGGTGCTGCATCTTCCACGGCCGTTGAAAGCAATGATGCTTGTTCCTCAAGCTGATCCAACATGTTCATCAACTCGGTCCAGTTGCTTTGGGATGCCAGTTGCTCACGACGTTGCTTCATCACCTCTTCCAAATCCTTCATACATGCACTCGCCCTAGGATGTTTCTTGGCTTGTTCCAAAAGTTGGGCCACTTGATCTTCAAGCTCACGAAACTCTTGCTGCTCAATGGATGTGATCGTGTTATCCTTCCATTCCAATGCTTCCACCCTTGTCTTTAAGCTCTCGGCATGTCGTATCAATTCAGCCACCTTGGCATCAGCTTCACGTTTTTGCCGCCTCTCAGCTCGACGAGCACGTCTCTCATCCATACTTGCTTTCACTTGATCATACTGCTTTTGTAAATCGGACATGCATTGCTCTATTGCCTCTTGAATACAGGTGTATCGTTTGTCATCGCTGGAGGTAGTACATGCTGCAGTGGTGATATCCTTTGCAAATTGAACAAGGTGATCCATCGTCTCTTGCAATCCAGATTCATCATTGTCTTCTTGTTCCTCCTCGTCCTCATCATCATGCATGCCAACAGGTACAGCTGTTGAAATGGTGGCGAGTGTATCTTGGAAAGCGCTCGCTTGTTGATTATGCTTCGTATACATTTGTGCAATGTTACTGAGTGCATCTTCTTGCTGGATCAATGCTTGCCAAGCATCCAATGCTGCTGCCAATGGTTGTACTATCACATCTACCTCCTTGTGGTCCATGCCATACTCATTCACCAATTGCTGGCACTGTTGATAAAGACCGCCTGCCGTAACCTCCTCATTGCATTCGGCATGAACGGTGAGTTGAGCATCCACTGTTCGTTTGTGTGTACGTGCACGTTTGATAATATCCTTATTCCACTCAAGGGCATTCTGTTCCTTTTCCAGCGTAGTGACGTGTTGATCGATGGTTGCCTGGATACCAGAAACTTGATCTTTGATAGATGCCAATACAGGTCCTCTGCGTGATTCCATCTCAAGTGCCTTGATTTTGCTCATCAACCCTTCAGCTTGCTTTGTGACCTCCTTGTGTCGCTGCATGAACACATGGGCTTCCTTATCCTCATTCGATGACATGTCCAAGTCACGCAAAGCCGACATGATATTCTCAACTGGTTTCCTCGCCTTTGCATCCAATCCAATCGTTTCGAGCTGCGTTGCCAATGCTTCAAGTGCTTCATGTTGTTTGGCCCACTTTTCAGCACGTGCTTCACGGGCTGCCAATTCATTCTTTGCTGATTCCAATAAAGCCCATTCTTCATCCACTCTTGCTTGTACTTGATCAACGGCATGCTTGATCTCATCCGATACCTCTTGACCACCAATAAAAGCGTGATAGGCTTGCAAATCACCATAGGCGTCACGACAATCATCGTATTCAAGAGCAAGGTGCTGCACGTGATCAGTTTGCTGCATAAACGCACGGACCTTTTGCAGTCGAGTTTGTACCACCATCGCATTCTCGGCATGAGTACGTTGCAGCCGAGATGCATTCACTGCGTCGTACAAGGTAGTCATCATGGCACGCACTGCTACTGCTTGTTCTGCTACCGTATCCAACTGGGCTCGAATATCGTCGTCGTCGTTTTTCATCGCTTTGAGCAAATTGGCATAGTCGACCAAATCATAGGTATCCATATCCTTTTGCCATTGCGTCATTTGTTCATCACTCACAGTAGCGATATCGGCATGCGTGATGGCGTCTTGTAGCGTATCATAAGCAGCTTTCAATTGTGCAATGCCTTGTCGAATCTCTGCCGGCTCAAGTGCTGTCAATAAGGATTGCTTGTATTCACGTGTCTTGGTATCTAATGCCATCCATGCCTTTTCAAGAGATGTGTGCTGTTCTTGAATGCTAGGTTCAGGATCCCGGCATTTGGCATAAGCGGTCTGTGTAGTCTCCCATACATTGCCGTGAGCGGTCATGGCAGCTTGGACACCTTCGACATGTTGAATAGCTTTGCGTAACTTGGCCACGTCGTCATTGTCGTCCGCGTTGTTGAATACCAATCCTTGCATACGTTCATCAATCCAGTTCCGACATGTCTCCGCTTCCTTGAGATATGCCTGTAATACAATCTTTTTACGCGAGATGCCTTCCTTGGATTCGAGCAATTGTTCCAAGCTAGCATGCAAACCACACAAGCGCCTTGTTCGCGTATCCACCCAATCACGAATCACATCATTGTTGGTCTCATCGTTCGAACTTGGATAAGAGATACTTGGCATATGATCAATGCCATTCTTGAGCTCGTATAATCGATCCATGAAAGCCATTGCCCAATCCTCATGCTGTTGCTGTGATTGATATCCTGAGGAAGAGGGTGAATGGGTCGATGCAAGGTCATCTCGAATACTTTCTGCTTGAGTCTCAAGGTCGGTTGCTTGTACCATGAATGCACACACAGCACGTGTTTGAATCAGCAATGCCGTGCCAAAGTCGAAATGATTACGAATGGCATCTTGTGCAATGTCCAATTGCTGCATTTGCTTCTTGAACGAGTCGGATACAACCACCGTGCCATGAGATGCCGCTGATTCACATAGATCATCCAAGGTCTTGCGTAATCCCAAAGCAGTCTCCTCACAATGCTTGACAAACTCAGTATGCATCGTATCCTTTTGTTCCTGCAACTTGTCCACGTCTTCATCCCATCCTTCAGGTTTCCACTTGATGTGCTCCTCAATCAACGCCTCAAGTTCTTGTCGATGTGTGTGTAACCATGCAAGGGATGCTTGTAATTGATCTGCCAAATCAACTCGGTCACGCATCAGCTCCAATTCTTTTGCACGTGCTCCCAGCGTCTCTTCCAATCTTGTAATTGCTCGATGCAATGATTCCATCATCGCTTCCAAATGATCCGGCGTTGCCATGGGTCGGGCCAATTTTGGAAAGTAGCTGACAAAGATCTCATAACTGGTTTCAATGGCTGGTAACGTGGTTTCCATCAACATGTGCTTTTGTTCCATGAGGGCGTTCCATTGTGTTTCTAGTTGCTGCAAATGGTCATGACCGAAATCAGGTTGAGTCATCCACATATTCTTGTTGGCGGTGAATCGGCGTAATGACTCAGTCAAAGAATCCATTTCCTGCTTGCCAGCATGTAACTTTTCTTGCCATGCAAGTCGTGCAGCTGCTGCTTCCATCGTAATCACATGATCGGCTAACGCAAGTTTGAGCTGTTCAAGCGTGTGCATGACTTGTCCCAATCGTTGACGTGCTGGTTCAGTCATGAGGATATTTTCAAGACCAATCACCTTGTCGTGTAACTCACGCACTTGGTTTCGCTCAAAGGTACCCACGGCGTGTGTTAACTCGACGTGCTTTTGTTCGAGTTGAGTGATATCTGACACAATGAAATTGCCTTCCTCAGCTGCCACGTCCACATGTTGTGCCCGTAATGCTGCTGCTTGTTGATCAAGCCATTGTTGTAGCGCTTCAGCCTCAGCATCGTATTCTTTGACCAATGCGTTTGTTCGATGCATTTCATTGTACTCCTTCATGGCATTCTCAATGCTTGTTTGCAAAGCGTACAATTCTTCCATTCGTGCATCCAGCAATGCCTTGACTTGGGCCTTGACTTGAGCTGCATAATTGCTACTCGATTCGGCAGGTTGTAATGCACGCAATAATGGACCACCTTGATATGTTGGCCAAGGCACCACACACTCATCCCAGATCCGTTTCACCTCGCTTTTGAAGGCATCGACACGTCCTTGGAAGCCATCATCATGTTGGATACGGCGTGTTGCTTTGACAATGGCATCCTTCAATTTATCTCCTTCACGATGAGCATCTTGAGCACGAAGTAAAAACTCGGTAACGATAGCGCGTTGTGTCATCAATTCGGACGTGTAGTGAAGCAAGTGTCTCAAATCACTCAACTTGGTTTCAATCTCGACCAATTGAGCATTTCCTTCGTCCACGGTACGTAATAAACCCATATGTCGATCTTCAATTTCGGTGACACGATCCTGCAGTGTTTGTAATGCCTGGGCATGTTCACTATCACCAGCATACGATGGCTTGTCAGGATCCTCACGGCGAGGGTCATAGCGTGCCTTTTTGATACAAAGGTCCCATGTCTTGCGAGCCACTGTAAGGATATGATGATTGGTCTTGATCCATTGTGCTTGCCATGCTGCACGTTGTTTAATCATATCCAACGTTTGACCACGTGATGTCAACATCTGCTGCAATTCCCGATGGGCACGCTCCAAATCCTCAATACATGATACGAGTGATCCACGATCAATGGAAACAGCATTGGCTCGATCAATATCGTCTTCCAATTGTTGTACTTGTCTCAGCACAGATGCCAGATCTTCATGTTCCATTTGATCCAATCGTAAAGCAGTGGTCTCACGTTCCTTTTCCAATCTTGCCACTTCGCTCTCATCATCCAAAAGCTTTTGTTGCGTGATAGGATTATTGAGTTCAACACGACCCAAGATTCGCATGCGTTCATGCATCCAAGCGGTGAGCCGAGTCATTTTGTCGTATGCTTCGCGTGAACGTTGATGCAATGATAATGTGTCTTGTCGAGCGGCAAGCAATTGATCCAATCCCTCAGCCGTCAAAGCGAGTGCCATGCCATAGGTGCTAATAGCACTACGAATCGCTTCATTCACTGCTTGATTATCCTGAGCATCTCCTGCCCCAATAGCAGCTGTAGCCATCTCGTCCACTTGTGGATAAGGTACACGTGCAGCAAAATGCGAGATCAACTGAGCAGATTTCTCCTTAAAGTCGTCAATGTCTTCAGCCAGCAGTTCTTGATCCTCTTGGACATACTTGTCGCCCATGGATGAAAGTGTTTTACGTAGCTGTTCACCTTGATCCCGAATCAATCGATACTGAGACACCACTTCCATCACAGCCAAACGTTGCTCAACCACTTTGCGACAATAAGCAGCTCGTTTCATCAAATCTTCGAATGCTTTCTCGAAATTCTCTTGACGTGTCTCGAGGTATTGTGGTATAGGTGATGATGGCTGATGCAAATCTTCCATTTCTTGATATGCATCCAATACGTGCGAATAATCATGTTGGTCGAAATCAGCAATCTTGCGTTCCAGAGTCACCAATGTCTTGACAACATGTTCAATACTATCGTCATTTTCTCCTTCCTCCTCCTCCTCTTGGTCTTCCTGCTGATCATCCATCCATCGGCTTCGTCGTCGTAAAAACTGAGTCATCTCATCGTCTGTTTGTGCAATCCATTTGACAGCATCGGCAAATAAATGCTCCCATTTTAATCGTAGAACGAGCATATCCACAAATACAGATCGTGTATGTAACATTTGCATCAATCGGTTCAACATGTTCAGTGTCGTCAAGGTGATTTCAATCGTGGATGTGTCCGCAGGCGTCAAGTCCGAATCACTGCGATTCAGGGTGAGGTTCTTGACATGAGCTCGTAAACGTGCCATATCATCCGCATCGAATCGTTCCACTTCAGTGCGCAATTGCTCGTGCTCTTTGTCCAATCCCTCAATAGTATCATCCGAAAGAGTAAGACATTCACCCAATGGATCCACATCTTTATGCTTCTCATTCCGCTGTTCAAGGGTCTCAATCCTTTGGTCAATCCATGCTCGGATACGCTCAGCTTCAATAAACCAGGATCGCACCTCGTCTACCCAATCACGGATCGTACGATAGGTCGTCTCGAGTTCGTTCATATGTTCCATGGAACGAGGATCGTTGTCTAAATCATCCGCATATTCGTCATGGATTGCATGAATAGCAGTACGTGCAACATCCACCCTTTTCTCAAGATCTTGAATAGCGTCATCCGTCACGCTGTGGCTATTGCTGCTATCATTCATGATGCTTTGCACAATGTCCAATTGCTCGCTCACGGCTCGAGTAATGTTGCCAAAAGATACACCACGTTTGAACCACTGGGCGCGTTTTGTTTGTGTGTCGAGGGTGGATAAAAGTGAATCATGTTGTTGCTTCAGCTGCATGGTGATCAAGTCTTGATCCAATGTATCCCTAAAAGTCGCGTTGAATGTCGATATGGAAGATGCCAGCTCCGTAATGAATTGCTCGTATGCTTTGATATCGTCATCCTTGCCATCCAATGGATGCATTCCAGCATATGGATTCTATATATAATTGGTTGGTCATTAATCTCACAAACACCTGGTATCCGTAGTGGTCATATTCAGTTACCTGCTCTACCATGTGCCGTATACGATTCATTTCTTGTTGAACTGGCAACGTCTTTTCATGGCAACCGCCACCATTATGATGATGATCCTCCCATTCCTTTTCCAACCGCTTCAACCGTTCACGTGCCAATGTCACAATGTTGTCCAAGTGGTCGTAGCCACCATGTTTCTTGATGTCATCTGCCAATGTATCCAATGCAACAATTGCCTGAAGTGTTTTTGCTGGGGAGATATGCGCATCCTGCTGAATGGTGTCGATCCTTTGTTTATATTCCTCAATCAATATGTTGTCTTTGTCCTCTTCCATAGCAACGTCATCATGATGATTCTCCTCCTGATGTGGTAGCGATGATGATGGTGTTGATGATGATGTTGTTGTTGTTGGTATTTGCATGGATTCGAGTAATTGATGGATACATGCACGTCGTTTGGCCACTCGAAGCGCCTTTTGATTTTCTGATTCATTGGATTGTGCTGCTGACATGACACGATAATATTCGGTGATATACATCATCACACTAGGTTCATGCGGATAATCGACCTCTGTCAAATCCTCTGGTTCCAAATATCGAGGCACATGCATCTGTTGTGCTGCTGTATCAAATGCCAATGATAGCATATCATGCCATTGTTCCTTTGTAAATTCATGTGATAGCGCGATGGTGGTATACAAATAGGTATCAAACAAGGTTGGAACGAGATCAGGATCGTGGCAATGAATCAAGAGACAAAATGCAAGACCCGAACGCCATGATCGACTAAAGTCCTGTATCGTTCCCAAGATGTGTGGTGTATAATCATCAAGTTGAATTCGTACCCATCGTAAAAGTGTTGCTTTAGCCTCTGTCAGTGCCGATGAAGATGCCATTGTGTGATGAATACTATTGCTGCTCCGAGATGGTTTCAATGTAGAGGGTAAAAGATGCTGTTGCTGGTGGTGATGTTTGATATGGAGTGACATGCTGGATGATGATGGTGATGGCTTGATATGTTGATGATCTAATAATGGGTCGGTTGTTGGGTCATGCTATAAATACATATAATGATGATGAGAATGATGGATGCATGGATCAGTTGTTTTTTTACCTTGAGAGATGGATCGTCTAGGATGGGTTGAAATTGATACTTTGTCATAATATAAAACAGCAATGCAAGCGTCCTTTTCAAGTCGCCATTGACAATCGCTTCATTGCCGATATCAGGTACATCATCATGCCGTTTCGATAAAAAGCTCAAGGCCTGTGCAACATTCGATAATTGATGGATACGCATTCGTCCTTTTTCTGGTTTTGGCGCGTCATCGTCGTCATCCTCCACCGTCGCTAATAACCGTAACAAGTGCCTCCCATCTTGCAAATCCTTGCGCATATCAATAATGGCTTGCTCTCCTAGTTGCGCATTCACCCATGCTGTCAAGGTACGTATCTGAATCTCTTGGTAGTCGGAACTGAGATTACGCGCAGTCCATTCTTCAGAGTGAAACACCAGGGACCGATGCGAACTGGATGACTTTACAAGACCTCTGGATGGCGACGGGGTCATTCGAGCTATAGAGTTGCTAATGGTTAATTGCATTGTTGTTATTAAAAAGAACAAAGAATACATGCCTGTACACTGCAATCACGAGAGGAAGGGGGAGGAGGATAAAATACCACACTGCACACACACGCACACGCAGGACACGCTGTTTTAAAAAGAAAAAAGAGGGAAAAAGAGAGGGCGAGAGCGAGAGCGAGAAAGAAATGGGTATCCAAGTTACGTGTGTGTTATGTGTGTGCTGTATCGAGCTTATTGTAAAAAAGAAAAAAGACACAGCCTAAATATGGAGATCAGGAGAACATGGTTGCTTTTTGCAGCAACACCAACATCAGGTTCTCTTTCTTTTCCAAGCATATGCACACACACACATACCCATACAATCATTCACATTCATATGGAATCCCTGTTTCTCCCATTATATTGATTATGTGCTTCGTCATGTCAAATACCAGTTGTCTTTATCTTTTACTCTCCCTTGATATAGGAGACATTCATTCATTTTCCTCCTCGTTCTTTTACAATTAATGCATCTTGTCGGTGTTTTTGTTTCACCATCTAGAAAAGTGGTATGTGTGTGTGTGTCTCATGATGCCTCTCACACGCGCCTAACGTGTCCGCGTTGTTTATCGTTACACGAAATGGTAACATCACACACAGCGGAAAGGCCACATCCTAATAAAGCATCTTCCTCTTAAAAGCCTGATCCGTCCCACCGGAGACGATCTCAATGTCATGTTACAAACATCTACAAGGTTGATTCAGATGTCATCACTTGTATTTGGTTCAGAACAGCATTAGATGCAAAGTGTGATTTGCGCAACCGTTTACAGGCGGGGATTGTCAAGCAAGAAGTAGATCGAGATGAATACTTGGGCAGGCTATTGCAGCTTATGGAATCGCACTGTGGAGGAACGAACCATGGATTAAGTCGTTTTATTTCTTCTCTAGAAGATGAAGTCTATCCAACCCAATCTATTGAATAACGTGAGTTGCTGTTGCCCACCGTCTCTTAGGAAAGAGAGAGCTCGGTGATTTCGCCTTTCAAAGGTCGCGTGATTGCATCACAGAACTTGGCAAAAAATCCATGCACCATTCTTATTCAGGCAAGCCGGCTCTGAAAATAAAACATATAATAATATATAGAGAAGGGGGTTAAAGACGAGTCCTTTTGAGATTGGTGTTTAATCTGTGGACACAACGATGGTTATTATTGCTATCTGAAAAACTGCAGCTATATTGAAAAGATGATCACGATAATGGAAAGGCGTGGATGGACGTAGTCATCAAGCGAGAATGATGTTGGTTGAATACAGTAAGGTACTTTCTAAGATGTCTCGCATCAAGTTATAAGAGTAACAATCTTGGTTAGTGCTCATTATAAAGAAGCCTCTTTTCTTTATGCTTTTGGCTATTCGCTGATAACATTTCCTTTCCATGGATCATGTTGGGTTTGTAATCCTGTATGTAGTAGTAACCGCTGCTTACGAGAGCATGATCGCGGATTGTACATATAGCTTTTATTCAGGAAATATGTGTCTACACAATAGACTCCGGTCCTTGACGATTTGAGCAAGTTGGAAAGGAACTATTGTGTGTCAAGTGAATCCATGTTTGCTTGATAAACATTGGGAGGGCCCTTTTTCCTCTGAGCGCTAAACGTCGAAAAGCGCAAGTCGTTTGTATGCAGGTATAGATGAACACGGTCAACTGCACGGGCTTCTTGTACTTGTCATCCAAGAGGTATTCGCAAAAGACATATGAGGCATTGAGAAAATAATGCAGGTGGATGGGTTCAGTGGAGAATTCAGTATAAGTTTGAGTAGAAGCTGATGGCATATGTTGAAAGAAAAAAGAAAAAAAATAGGTGGTACGCGTACTTGTGCGCCTATTTATGCATATTCAATCCTTGAATATTCCTTCTCTTTCTTTATCTTTCCAAACGTCTACCGCATGGCAAAGGGATGGTTGACTGAGGTACTGTGTAGCCGAAGGTGTGACGAGCAGGAACATAATGAACGTCTCTGATTTTTATGGTATTTCGCTTTTTGACAATAGATCATGATTGGCTCCAGTAATTATAATGCCCTGTTTGCGCACGTGGACCCTCTTCGCTCAGGCACTACTTACCTTAAGCGGTCAAAATCGCCTGACGTTAACTCTTTTAACGATGACGTTGAGTTCTTGTATCTCACAATGTGCAACACCAGTACAGTATGACAACCTCCCATTTTTTCAACCAATGTCATTGCACTGGATCACCGGGATTTATAGGTACACCAGAGTGCCATAGGAGCATACAGAGGAGATAATGCTTCAAATAGACTGAGTAGTGTGCTCAATGATGCGACGCGAATCTTATCACTACAACACGCGTGCCTATTTCAAAGTAAACGTCTACATATACTTTTGATACTATTATCTTATACTGACAATTGCACACTTTTATTGGTATAGAATATAATGCCGAAATCGAGTAGGAAAGGCAAAGGGATTCTAGCAAATGTCAAACCACAAGGCAATTCGACGGGTGATAAGGTGCTAGTCTCATGGCTCAAGGAACCTGGCAACTATACTCGATTCACCAAAGCAAATGGCCGAAACGTCAAGAATGGTGATGCTGTAGAGAGTAAGACGGACGTTTGCAAGGACATTGCTGCTCTATATCACCAGGCAGGGTTCATTGGATGTAAGCCAAGTATGGTTTTCTACAAGCTGAATACCTGGGAAAGTAAGCATGTCACTGCACATTTGTTGGCACGCGACGGAGCAAGTAAGTTACATTGCATAGCAACCATCATTCCATTTTCATGAATACTATTTGCATGTATAGGTTAAGCGGACATTCGCAAGGCATTCCCTTATTATTATGATTTGATGGATGTCTTTGATATCTCGGCCACGAGTGATACATTTGCAAACCAACGTAGGCAACAACAACAATCATCCACCCCTCATCGTCAAAGTATCTTTTTACGCTTACCACGTGGTTGCAAAAGCAACAAGCCCATGGTCGGATCATCATCAGCATCATCATCATCCATGTTTACTACCAACAACAATAGACCCTCTCCTGTACCACAGGCATCACCAACAACAAAAAAGCGCAATGCTAATGTGAGGCAACCACCATTGTCACCGCTACCCAACAATACCACCATGAGCGAATCCTCAACAACAATGGTCTCTGATGATGATGACCGCACGATCCAAAGGATGATAAATATCATTGAAGAACAACAACAACGGCACAATGAGCAAATTGATCGCATGTTTGAAATGTATCAGCAACAGCAATCCACGACCCATCATATATTGAAGACCCAACTCAAATTATCACTCATTTCACAATTTCGAGAGATTGGCATGACGAAGGATGAGATTGTGGAACAATTACGATCCGAGCATTGATCAGAAGATTACTGTTATATGTGTAAAACTAGCTTACTTTAGTGGACTTTTTCGAATAATAAAGGTACAATCCACAATCAACATCATCAAAGGGAACATATTCTATGGTAGCGGAAACGGGTGTACCATCGGGTCGATTCGCAAACGGTTGCCGACCTGACGACGGATCCGTGATAGTATTGTGTCCTCGCCAATGAAGATAAATGGATCGCAACAATCTTGGCATGACACGAAATAATTCACGAGAGGCTTGCCAGAAACCACATGTCAGGTGCACATGCTCTACTTGATTCGGATAAGAGAATAAAGTGACCATCATATCTGAAACAAAGGACTTATTACACAACTTGAGACTTCGAAGATGCGGAATCTCTGATATCGTGGTAGTCATCAAATCCGTACGTAGTGTAGAATCGGTGGCGATTTGGGTGAGAATAGCATCGGATATCCGGATGATTAAACGATCCAAGTTGTCATAATGTGTGGATGATAATTGCTTAAGTTGCTCGAGTAATTGCGTGATCATGGGAGATTCGGGTTCTGTATGATGAGGAGGTGTTGTTGTGGATGCACTGGGTAAAATGGATGTTTCAGAAGAAGGAAGATGTGTTGTGCGAATATCCAACTCAAGCGAATGAAGACATGGCATGGAATGCAAAAAGGGTAAAAGATCCAATAGGAGGAACCCATCCATTCTAAGAACCAAGGTCCGTAAGGTCGCCGTATTTTGTTGCAGCAATTGTTGTAAAATACCAAGTGATGGGTATTCATCCTTCCACAACTCCAGTGACAAGTCCAAATGTTGTAAATGACATTGATCCAAAAACAACCTTGCCTCGCATGCTTTGATAGACAAGCCGTATAGTCCATAAGGGTGATCGTCCCGTTCTGTCTTTCCATCATTCTTCACGTGGTCCCGAAAATGATGTGGATCCTCATTCAAGGATAAGTAGACGTACTTCAACTTTGGACAATGCTGAGAAATGATTTGCTTGATTTGCTGATATTCATTCTTATTGCTGCTGGGTATTCGTAGACCGATCAAATTTGGATAATGCTTCAATATCTTCTCCGTTGAAGACACATTGACGTACTTGCCCTGTACAAAAAGAAAACGTAGGTCGCTGGTAGTGGTGGTGGGTGCTGCTGGTGGTTGCGGTGGTAATGGCTCTCCAAGGGCCATCGACTTGTCGTGTGTAAAATATGATTCAATGAAGAGTGATTCCAATGCTGGAGATGATGTTGTAAGGCTCAATATGAATGGGGGATGCGCAGCCATAACGACCGATGATCCACTCAGCGTCAAATGCTTGAGACAGGTTAACTTGGTCACGTGAATATAGAGCTCTCCAGGTACGCAACAATCAAGTACAACTTTTGAGAGAGGGAGAAAACGACATATGAGCAAGATGATCATGAATACCTTTCTTTTTGTTCTGTTATCCTTACCCAATGATGTGAGATATTGGCAGTGTTGTATCAATAGCGCCATCATATCCACAAATTCAATTGCTTTTAAGCAATTTTTCACCGATACACTCTTCACATGATGTCCAATGTTCCCCAAGAGCGTCTTGTATCGCCGCAGACATCCATTTCTGCCACACACGGTCACCTTGCTGAATGCTTTGCTTGCACATTCGAATACAACTTGCCGCCATGGCCGCGACACAACCATGCATTCGAGACAATCCTTTCGTTCCAATTCGTCAAAGATGGCAACTGTAATGTCGACTGGAAAGCGGTCAAAAGGAGCAGGAAAAGAACGACATTGTACTGTTGACATTAGAGGTACAGTAGGGAAGAACAAGTGCACGTTGTTGTTGAACCGTGAGCCCTATTTTCTAAGTAACACACGATGGGCATAGACCGTTACACCACCGCATGCAAGGTTTCACCGTTGAAAAGCCCATTACCATCACCAGACGACTACTGCTTTTGCTACTCGACAAGAGGGATTACTCGCTAGGATGCATATGGAAGATGAGTTCCAAAGGTAGGTGTATCATTGCGTGTAGTCTCAGAGGACGTTTTTTGGTAACCCGACTTTATGCAGATGACCGTGCCTCTTGTATCAATGTGGCGGTTACCAACCTCTTCAGCCTCAGCGATCATTTTCCAGTCGTTCTTCTTCCAATGAACTCTACACCAATCACATCTTTATCACTGGAACCTTGGATGGATGGATAAGGTATACACATGCACACCTGGGATCTCACAGTAGAAAGTCTCTTATCACGAATGTCATTATAATATAGCTGACAAGACGTGTTGGATCCATTGTCATTCATCTCATTGAGCTCGAACTACTGCATCTATGGAGTCATCAGCTAGTTTCAAAAATACACAAGGTGTATATGTTGGTGCCATGCAAGGATATAAATGCCAGACGATGATAAACCAGCCTCCAGTCTTCGGCACAGAGAAGATTACTGTAGAATATATAATCACCACTTTCCCATGACATCCGTTTACAAACCCTATAGCTCTCTCAATTCGTCCTCATTAAAGCGATTGTTTCCCCCTAAAAATGGATGCATGGATGATAACACTACTGCAAGCGGAAAGAATATAAGCATTTCATTTACGTCATATTCCACTGCAAGAGAGGCAATGTCGTCCAACCCCAAATATGCGCCTATGCTTACATAAGACTCTGCCATTGTTACTGTCAAAACTCCATTTCTCACAACTATGTATACGAGGACAAAATACAAATGAATAGCCGTTGCTGATATCTATCCGTTACCCATTTATCCAAAAAAGAAATTGTTTCTTTCTGCCCTTCATCCCGGTAACTATATCGATAGCGTGGTCCTTGAGTACTAGCATAAAGTAATATCTTACCTGCTATGACTTCTGCGATGCTGTGTCACCTATCAGCGGTTTTTCTGTATCACCTACTATGCATTTCATTGAATATATGTTTATACTTTACTCATTATGCCTAGTTCTCGTTCGCTCTCATGAACGTAAAAGTTTAGGTCTCGGTATTAGCGCATTATTGGTAATCGCCAGGCTCGTCTACGCGATATAAAAGATGGGTTGAGAATCGTTTCCCTTGTTTCCTTTGTTACAATATCAGCATTACTTATCATGTCAGGTATTGTTGTTTTGCAGTTGGTGATATCATTTTCTAACAAGATTTAATACCAGAATCGCAAATCCAAGTATTGTACACTCCAGGCGCTCCTCAAGATTTTATCATGTCATTTGTCGTTAGAGCTGACCAAGGAGGGGCTGAAATAATCGAACCCATGTTGTTTGATGAAGAAGAGGAATTGCAAGGCTTCGAGATCCGTGTTGAAGATGGCTGTCCATTTTTGGACGACTTTTTTGTTGATGGCATCGTGCCTTTCCTCGTCAAGATCAAGCCAGTCGGACAGGTTTCCGAGCGGGTACTAGGATTTATCCAAGAGGTTCAAGAACTCGTGCAAGGTCTCAGGGACGACTAGACAAAATTCTCAATTATATTCATCCATAATCATTCCCCGATGTGATGAATGCTATAGCCACCATTCACAAAGAATAAACCTTTATCGCTGAAACAATGAGTACATACAACTTGATGTAGGTAAAAACAACTTGATGTAGGTAAAAACAGTACGCTATTCTAATGAAAATGCCCAGCATAAAAGGGTGATGACGTTTCCATTTTGAAATAAGTTGCGAAGATTGCATAAAGTCGATGTAACCATATTCTCCCCACAATGATTAAAAGGTTGAGTCCATGGTCCATCGCTTATTGATATGCATGGAATAACAATGTTGTTCCCTGAAAATGGGTATTATTGGCACCTTGATGACAACCTTTTAAAGTAGTTGCTATGCCATCCTTTGAAAACCCAGTATCCGTCATCGACATTACAAGTGTAGTTGACTGAGCTTGGGTTTCTTGGATACGATAACTAAGTGCTAGGTGGCTTAATGAGATGTGCTGGTGATCGAGCAAACGTTGACGATATCTATACATGTGTTATTGACTTAGACGTTCATTACTTGGTTGCAGCATTTCAAGTGGAGGTTTCCTCTAACCCTCTTGATCATCATCAGACGGTTCTATTTGTGCATGGAGTATCACATGCATGGGAAATGCATTCGTTCCTGAATCATTGGCAGCTGTATCATTGAGGATGGCGGAAACTGTATCCTTGAAGCGGCAATAACGGCTGTGGAAATATCCTGTAATCATTCACAAAGCTAAAGAAGCACCTTGGCATAATTGCAAAACGTGCATGTAAACATTCCAAGTCCCTTCCTGAGCTTTGTCATCATTATAAACAGGTGCACCAAGTATTCGAGTTATATACTGCTTGAGATTTATGCCCATGAAATACATATAAATACCCTTTTGATAGACATGGCAACCGATACACCAAGCATCACACAACGGATGTAGGCATTACTATGCGAGTCCATTCAGCGAAAAATCGATATCTGGCGAGCGAAGCGAGTGAACGTTCCCTACAGTAGTATTACAAAGTAATACTCAGAACACCAATTCTCACCGTAGGACAACACTGTATACCAATGAGTGAATTTGCTGTTATGCATCCGTTACTTTTCTGAGTCGCAAATCCCACAAGACTTTACTTTTTTCCCTTCATTCCCGTAATTACACCAGCGGAGCGGTCATTAAACACTATGTAGCATGAAGAGGTAACGCGTAGATCGTAACCCCACCACCCCCAATCGATGCTGTATCACCCATCAGCGGGTCTTGTACCACATATCATGCATTGTCCATTGCATTATTATTTATACATTACTCGTAAACCTAGTTTCTCGTTCGCTTTCATGAACGTAAAAGTTTAGATCTCGGTATTAATGCATTATCGGTAATCACCCAGCCTCATCTACGCCATATAAAAGATGGATTGAGAATCGTTTCCCTTGTTTCCTTTGTCACAATATCAGCATTACTTATCATGTCAGGTATTGTTGTTTTGCAGTTGGTGATATCATTTTCTAACAAGATTTAATACCAGAATCGCAAATCCAAGTATTGTACATTCCAAGCGCTCCTCAAGATTTTATCATGTCATTTGCCGAAAGAGCTGACAAGCAAGGGGCTGAAATAACCCAACCCATGTTGTTTGATGAAGAAGAGGGACTGATAGGCTTCGAGATGCGTGTGGCAGATGACTGTACATTTTTGGGCGAATTCCTTCAAAACGGCATCATGCCTTTCCTCGTCAAGGTCAAGCCAGTCGGAGAGGTTTCCGAGCGGGTAGAAATATTTATCCAAGAGGTTCAAGACAACCTTCGAGCTATCGGGGCCAACTAGACATTCACAATTTTTAGCCATAATCATTCCCTCATTTGATGAATGCTATAGCCGCCACACATAAAGAATAAACCTTTATCTATGAAACAACGAGTACATACAACTCGATACCGGTAAAAATAGCAGGCTACTTTAATGGGAACAGAACTTAAATGCCATAGGATAAAAGGGTGATGACGTTTTCTTTTTAAACCAAGTTGCGGAGGTTGCATGAAGCCGGTGTAACCACCATTATCCCCACAATGACTGAAA
Source organism: Lichtheimia corymbifera B2541 (assembly GCA_000697475.1). NCBI lineage: Eukaryota > Fungi > Mucoromycota > Mucoromycetes > Mucorales > Lichtheimiaceae > Lichtheimia > Lichtheimia corymbifera. The sequence goes on from JNEU01000786.1 coordinate 103,072, forward strand.
AATGAGTCCATGGTTAATCATTTATTGACTGGCATGCAACAATAATGCTATTTACTGAAAGCGGGTATTACTCGCACCTTGACGATGTCCCTTTAAAGCTGCTGCTATCTCATTCTTTGAAAATCCAGCATCCGTCATTGACTTTATAAGCGTTGATTGTGCTTGCATTTCTTGAATTCGATAAATACGTGCTTGATGGCTCAATAAGATGTGTTGGTGATCGAGCAGGCGTTGGTGATGATGTTCGTATATGTTTGATTGACGTAGATGTTCATTAGTCCGTTGCATCATTTCAAGTGGGGTTTCCTCCAAAGCCTCTTGATCGTCAGCAGTTGGTTCTATGATCCTTCTTCGTGTAGTATGGGGTGTGATATGCATGGAAGATGTGTTCGTTTCTGAGTCATTGGCAGGTCGTTTGCGGGTAATGTCAGCTGTATTATTGGAGGGTGGTGTAGGTGGTACTCGCGATGGGGGAATAGTGGTTGCGGATGATGATGTTGATATTGGTTGTTGTTGTTGTTGTTGTTGTGGTAGTGGTGATGATAACGGTAGTGCATGGGCTGTTTTGAATGTAAAAGAGGAATCATGTGAAGACGACGAAGGTGTAGGCGATGGTGGTTCAGGAGACGGAGGTTCGGGTGATGCAGGTTGAACATAGGGTGTGTGTTGTTGGAAAATGCGTGCTTGTGGAGATTGTGGTCGTGGGGATGGATGCTGTTGTTGTTGTTGTTGTTGTTGTTGCCATGGTGATGATTCAAATGAAGGTGGCGGTAACCTGCTGCTTCTGACATAGCTAACAGCAATTTCATGTTGGCTGTTAAAGGGTGTATCCATCGCCAACGTCCTTCCAAGTCCATTGAATCGCATATCATCATTGATGCTAGAGCCATTGCTGGCTTCATAGATACGATTACTGCTGTTGCTGCCCGTAGCCATTCCACCATCACGTTGATCTTCTTGTTCATGAGCGAGAACGACTGAAACAATAGACGCGTCTATATCACCGACAACATCGCAAATATGATAGTAAAATGGAAAAATGCGTTGAACGTCTCGTCGATTTAGGTTGTTTTCTATGATGAATTGTAAGATCAGTGTATTCCTCTATGCATATGCATCTATTACCTCTTGTCACTGATGCACGAGCCTTGATATATCCTGTCATCCATTCAACCACCTTAAGAAACACCTTGGCGTACTTGCGAAATGTGAATCCTTCTGCATGCAAACGTTCCAAGACCTCATGAACCACTCTGTCGTTGTTCTCAATGGGCAATCCAAGTTTTCGGGCTATGCTGACTGATGATAACGCACGCTTGAAATTGCCTGGCACTTGAAAGTATTCCACCATGACCTCATTGGAGCTCTTGCCATTAGGTTTAACAGCCTTGTTCCAATTGACGCGCTGTCGTTTTGTAGGTTCGTCTGTTGCCATTGTCGAAAGGAACGTGGAACTGTGGAATGAGAGCGGGAGAGCAAAAAGAGGTTGAAAGAGGGAGAATATAAGAAGGAAATCTGATGTCACCGTTGTTCAAATAGCGCCGCAATTCAACCAGGCGCTCAACGATGGCACCCACACACAGCATTCCATGTCATTTTCTATTCTGACAGCAAAAAGTACCCTTATATCATTCGCATGGGGAGCCAACCTTTACGCAGTCATCTGACTCGTTCCTTAAAATTAGGGCACCACTTGATTAAGAAATGGTCATGCAGAATGAACATTAAGGTACCGTATCCAATTCAGCGTAATTAAAATTGCCTCTCTTGGAGTGAACTACACAAAAGCTGAAAAAGGCCATGCAATCGTAAGGTGTCTTTAGGAACTACAAGGCTCATGTAGTATTATACGCACCTCATCGTTGTGCTATTAGTCAAATCCAGAGACGCTGGATATACCTGTCAATAGCATCATACGTCAAAAATCATAAAGTGTCTTTTTTAAGCTGATTCGCAAATGCTTTATTACTACTGCTATTCACTATATATATAGCTACTTATTGATAGTTTGACTAATCTCGTCTTTTGAGAATCCTGACTCGAGCATCGTATTAATCAAATCAGTCTTTCGGTCCATTTCACGAGATTTGCTCAATGCCAGTTTCCTTTTCTCGACAAGTAATTTGCGTTTCTCGATGCGTTGGTTGATTTTCATTATTCGGCGGACATTCTTGTTTGTTTCCTGGAGCAATTGAGTCAACTCTTGAGAAATAGCTTCTGTATCGCTCATGTCAGAATGTTGCTGAGGATGATGATTCCTTGATTGCTGGTGTGAAACTCGTTCCTTTTTGGATTTTTCTCTTGGCTGTGATGGGATGGATTTCGAGGAGGATGGAGTATCAGGTCGTATATGTAAAGGACGATGAGTGGTCGAAATGGGCCGTGATAAAGAGGGTGATTGATGAGACAATGACAATGACGATGACGATGATGGTGTTGGATCAACATGAAGTCGACCATCGGAAGATGAAGTGGAGTCGCTCTCAATGCAGAAACCTCTTTTATTGGGACGAGGTGGAGATTCTGTTGGAGGATGTTGTGAAGCTTTTCTCTCAAGACTGGAGGATGTTTGATTGGATATACTGGATGATGATGAAGAAGAAGCTGAATCAATTGAAGGCTGTTTTCTCATTGATGATGATGATGATGATGATGATGATGATAGTGATGGCGGTACGATGAATGTATTCTTTTTGTCAACATGGGATGATGATGATGATGATGATGATGAAGCTGAATCGAATGAAGATTGCTTTGTCATTGATGGTGGTGATGACGGTGAAGGTGGCATGTCAAATAATGTATCACGTGAAGGCAGTATGGGTGATGGTGTATCTGGTAGAGAAGTTGACTTTGACCGACGTTCTGATCGGGTACGTTGGGTGATATGTGATTGATACGCTTCAAAGATCTTGTCATAGTAACCGTCTTTTTCTCCTTTGGCATCGAGCTCTTGTCGTAACACTTCAAGTCCATTTTCCATGCATTTCATGCACTCATGGTAATATGGGAAATGCTTGAGAATTGCTACATAACATAATGCATACACGACTTTGTCAGTCTAATATCCCAAATTGATACATGCAGGCACACATAGGTTACTTTACCTCTCTCACTAGCACCACTCGATAGCAGAGCTTTGGATTCCTTTAGCAACTCGTCAAACCTTTGCACTCGTTTCTGGACACTTGATGGGGTGCGCTGGGGGCTGCTATTGTTGTTGACGAACGTTGTAAGCTCGGCACTGAAAGTGGCCTTGCTATCGGCTTCGGCAATGTTGTTCCATAAGCGAATGTAGCGTGCTGCATTGCGAGGTGTTTGTAGCCATTCCAATATTGCTTCGTCACCAGTCTTGCCACCGGGTTTCTCACTGGATGCCCAAGTCAATTGAAATCTTGCTGCCTTGGAGCTCATGATTGTCGGTTGTGGAATAAAAAACGCGGGTCGAGTGAAACAAACGCCTCCAGGTATAGAATGAAGACGCGCCGTACCTCCGACGATGCGCTGATTGCATCCTATTGTTCATACCATACATTTGGAAAGTCGTTCCTTTCACATAACAAACATACATGCATCTCTCTTTGTTCGTGTGAGGAATAGTATGAGGATATTTCACGTGATTCTTTGGTATGTTACAAGATATACGAAAACGTTCCCTTACCATTTCACGCTTTATTTATGGCAAATGCTATGAGCATCCACGAGACAATGAGATAAAACAATAGGCTGCGTTGGTGCAGAATATGGATGAAGCTGGACGATGTTCAAACGAGGAAGAGATATGGGGTGATCAGCAACATAGAAAATTTATTCGCTTGTCTGGGCGTAATGGATGGATCAACTTCTATGAAAGGGGAACTCTTCAAGTTGATAAGCGTATCTTCAACCTTTAAGCTTGACAACACTGCAACGCGGATAAGCAACAGAACAAGTATGCGGACTTAATGACAACCTACAATATTGACATGTCTGGTGACCTGTAACATCAGCTCTTTTTCTCCCTCTCTCCTGCAACCATGGCCACGAAAAAGTCACTCACAAAGCCGAGGTTTCGTACGTCGTATCAAAAGACAGACAAGCGAAACTGCAAAACTGCCGATCAAGTCATTCTGGAATGGTTTCAATCGCATGGCAATGTTACGCGCGCTTTCAGTAACGGATCTCTGGGACTTGTGCAGTTTCGCTATACAAAGGAGATATGGTTAGCCGTCAACAAGCAAAGTAGTCCACTAAGGACTTTAGGTTCAGTACGGAGCCGTATACATCGATGGTTGCGCGACTTGCAACAGGCAAGGATGATGGCAAAGGAAGGCAGTAGCAAACGAGGTAAATGTGCATTGACGATGCATCATTGATACATTATCCCTACTCATGAAGCCATGAATGACAGCAATCAAAAAGATCTTTCCTTACTACTACGATCTTACGGATCATATCAATCACCAACCACATCGACAAGGGAAGAAAGGGGTCATGATTTCATCATCCGCCAATGACCTGCATGAAGCCGTAACAGAGCAAGAAGCCCTGGTACCATGTTTATTATCATCATCATCAAAGGACAGAGATACACGGGTACCTTCCTATCCTATATCACGACGTCAACCTTCACCGTCATCTTTGCCACCTCCACCTCCACAGATCATTATCCCATACAAACCAATGCCAGCCATCATGACAGCAAGCGATGACAGCAACGACGATGATGAAGATAACGAGCAGAAAGATGATGATGATGAAGAAGAAGAGGAGGAACAAGAAGAAGAAAAAGAATATAACGAGAATATCCAATTGGATGATGATGATGATGATCGTATGAAAATGGAGATGATACAACTGTTACAGAAGAACTATGATTATATATTGTCTGTAAGCCGAATACAAGAAATGGAACGAAAGGCAGCGCTTATTCGAACAATGCATGATGCAGGATTCTCGAAGGATGAAATTGTGTCGATGCTCAATACAATATAAATGTAGTAGATCGTAAATCGAGTATTATTAAAACATCACTCATTACGTTGTTATAAAATCCTTTGCTGTGGTATGGGTTATCAATATGCACACCAATAGAATCGGATGTTTATCAAGTAAATTTCATGAAGGAACAGTATTGTAAATTGACTAAGATAGTGGCGAAATGCAGAGAGTGAACAGGGCTAATTGTGTCATTATATTCTTGGTTCATCCATGCCTGCAAATTGCTGTTGTATGCCTTGACTTTGAGTGTTCCAATATCGTTCATGGCTGTAGAATCCCTTTCATCAAAAATATGAATCCCTTCGTCAATTCCATCCAATCCATCATCATCCTCAGCCGTATTCACGTGATATGATTCATCGTTCTTGCTGACGACGTACAAAGTAACCAAAGCAACATCCCAGGATTCCCCATCACTGCACTTGATTGCATCCCTCCATCATAATCATCGCAAGTCCTTTAAGAAAGAGCCTCCTTGACTGCTGCTGATCTATCTCTTGCTTGGTCAGTTTCCATCGCTGTTCAAACAGGCAACAATTGCTTGTATTGGGGCGTACCTGATAGCTGATATGGATCATCCATTAGTAGCCGTATGTATCAAAGCAAGTTCCTGTACGTAAATAACGCTGTTTCTGTACAATAGCTAGCTGCTGCTTATGTCGAGAAAGGGTGCAAGGCAGGATGCTGCAAGCAGAGAACGCTGTTCGAGACGATGAATAGTCCTTCATAATAGTAGCTGCTGATACGTTTGACCGTGGCAGAGGAGTGTGCAAGAGAGCATGTGTGGTAGTAGAATGGCAAGATTGCGAGCGCTGCTTGACATAATGGATTGAAGACCTTGCTAATGGAAGCTGTTGTTACGATTGGTTGTGACAGAAGAGCGTGCAAGAGAACGTGCAGTATCAAGGAACACTGGTGTTGTGGTAGTGGTATGCACGCGCCATGGGACTTGCCATTCAGGCAAACACAATAGGATCAAGACAACTGTAGGGTTGACATGATGGGTTGAAGCAGGACAATCGTTCGCAGGTGGTAGTTGTAGTTGAATGGGGCAACAATCGAGAATGGGAAGAAGAGGCAAGAAAGAGGGAGTGGAAGAGGTGGAAATTAAATAGATCAGGCACTGTCCTTCAAATTAATGCACACTGTAAATTGTTACATGATCTTGAGATTGCCCATCTCGAACCTCAAACTTGCACACAAGATGCTCTTGGGCATGCTGATCAACTTTGTCTTAATAGAGAACCCACACTTCATTCAAAGATTTTGAATGGGAGGGTATAATGTGCAGTTTGCTATGATGGACGGAAATTCCGTACCCCGCCCGGATTCATTGAAATGTCATTTAGTATACATTATCTTGGGATTGCCCATTTCGAACATGAAACTTGGTCAGAAGGTTCTCTGAGTCATGCCGATCAACTCCATTCATTTAAAAACCATATGCTTCATTATGATGTTGCCATGAATCGGCCGGTCCAAATGTAGGGCAAAAGTAGGTTGGACGCTCCCTGAGCCTGAGATTGGCTATCTCGAGCCTGAAACTTTCATGCAAGGTACTTTCGATCACGGCGAGCAATTTCGTTCTCATAAAGATGCCACACTTCATTATGAAGTTTTGGTTGGCAGCGCCTGAATGTACGGAGGGAAACATAGATAAGATGTACGGGCCGCGGCCGCCGATATTGGTGATCTCGAATATGAAACTTGGTCAGAAGGTCCTCTCGGCCATGCTGATCAACTTTGTTCTCATAAAGACGCCACACTTCATCATGGCAACTTGTAGAAACAGGAACCTTTATGTTTTTACATATGCTGTAAGCGTGATGCTATATGGAGAATGGTGTTTGTTCATTGTGAAGTATCATGCAAATGAGCTGTATTACACAAACACGTCCCTCTGCATCTTTCACTCTATTAGGCTCTAGCTGCTTGACAATGAACTAAGATCACTTTACATATAGCATCACGCTTACAGCATATGTAAAACATAAAGGTGCCTGTATCTCTAAACTTTACAATGAAACATGGGGTCTTCAATCGAACAAAGTCGCTCGTCGGGGTGAAGCGCACCTTGGGTGCAAGTTTCACGATCGTCGTCGCCGATCTCAGATTCACCCAAGGTCACCACCAGCCACGTGGAAAAAAAAATTCAAGAGGTCGACCCACGGTTCACTTTGGCTGGTGGTGACATTGCGAAATTTGGGATCGGCGAGCCTGATCGTGAAAGTTGCACATAAGGTGCGCTTCACCCCGACGAGCAACTTTGTTCGATTGAGGACCCCACGTTTCATTGAAAAGTTTAGAGATACAGGCACCTTTATGTTTTACATATGCTGTAAGCATGATGCTATATGATAGGTGGTATTTGTTCACTGTCAAGTAGCTAGAGCCTAATAGACCTAAAGGTGCAGAAAGACTTTAGGGTGTCACAGAGCAAGAGCGGTGATTTTGAAGAGTCGATCCTACTGGCTGAAAGCGCATAATGAATCGTTTTCGCTGCCTGTCCATAATACGGTCCGCCTATGATAGCCTGCATTGAATCCTTTGCAAGCTAACGATGACATGGTTCATAAGCCAAGGATGATCAAGGGATGCAAAAGTATCTTGCATGAAAGTGCGCGAAGCTTGCATTGTAATTTACATCTCATCCGTCACCATCCTTCCTACACACAGCCTCTATTTGCACCAGTCAATTGCAGCAGCTTGCTTCATATCATTTTATTGACTCTCTTTGAGACCATCATCCTTTCTACGACCATACCTACTATCATGCTAATAGCTACATAATACAACTGTGGAGACCACCATCCTTTGATCAAGCCCATATCATTTTCAGTAGTGTTGGTTCCATGCTTGGAATCTCTTTTGAGCAAAGGGCAGCCATCATTGGACGAACAAGGTGTTTATCCCAGAGCGTTCTCGATCGCCGTGTCCTTGTTGCCAAAGAAAGATACATCTACAACCGGTAATTAGATTCACTAATACGCTGTGCCTTGTAAAATAACCTTACCATTTTCTTCTTGTTTGATATCACCATCATCCATCATTGCCCAGGCTCCTTGGTGGATTGTGTTATTGTCATCAATGTTGCGCGCTCTGGTTGCTTTTGCCGATCCATTGCTACCGGTAAACGCACTTTTTGTGACCATTGCCGTGGGATCATCCAATGTAATAAGTTCAAAACGAGATACGCCTTATATCAACGATCTTGTGAAAAGGATTGGGTGATATCTTGTTAGTATTTTGGCCGTTTGATAAAAGCAGGAAGAAGTGTTTGAACATACCTGTTGTGTTGCTCCATTCACGGGTGGATCGTAGTTACTCTCTTGCTCAATGTGGAGGCAGCATGGGTCAACGATCCATATTTGACACTCTCCATGGCTGTGCCTTTTCGCCGTTGACGTTGTTGTTGCGATGGAAACGGCATAAGTGAGTGCTCGGGAGGAGTCGGCGTTGAGTTTGGTGCTGTGTGAAATAAAGAGGAAACGTCGCCATGGATACCAAGGTGCTACTCATATACAGAGCTATGGATACATACGAGAGAGAGTCAATTCATAAAGCCTTTTAGCCATATTGAAATGATAATGCGCGTGAATGACTGATATATCTTTGCTGTGTATGTTGTAAGTCTGCCCGCTGTAATCCATATATGGAATTTTGGTGACGGAGTCATTTTCAAACACAGCAACGGGTGTATAGCAACGTAAGCTTTTTGCCGCAGCAGCCTTTTCTCCTTTGTATTGCAATGACATTAAACTTTGCCGCTTGCACATTTGCGTCAAAATGCCGTCGTAGCTTAAATGACGTATAACTAGCCGTCCGCGATAGACGTTAAAAGGGCCCGTCTCGGTAAGACGTAAACTGCCACGCTTGCACATTTGCGTCAAAATGCCGTCGTAGCTTAAAAGACGTATAACTAGCCGTCCGCCACGGACGTTAAACTGGCCCGTCTCGGTAAGACGTCAACTGCCAACCGCTTGCACATTTGCGACAAAATGCCGTCTTGGTAAGACGTAAACATACCCGCTTGCACCTCTTTGCGTAAAAAGCCGTCGTAGACTGAAAGACGTAAACTAGCCGTCTGCACATACAGTGGACGTTAAACGGGGGCGTCGTGGTAGACGTTAAACTTACCCGCTTGCACCTTTGCGTATAAATGCCGTCGTAGCTTAAATGACGTATAACTAGCCGTCCGCCATGGACGTTAAAAGGGCCCGTCCGAAAAGACGTCAAACTATGGATGTGGATTGCCATCACCTCCTCGTGGTCACATCTGGAAACCATCATCATGATGGGCAAAGCATGGCATTAAATAGTCTTGTAACTTATATCCACTAAACTTGCTTTTTTAAAACCATTCCTCTCTCTCTCTCTCTCTATAATGCCTTTAATGATAAAGTAATATTTGGACAAAGGTGGAAGTTGTAAATGACAATGCCAACAAAGGGTACTTAACTTTATACTATTCACCCCATTTATCACACCATATTAACCTCCTCATTATCATTCCATATGATAACATACAATCTTTGTTTTAATAAAGACACGTGAACTCTTATTAGGCTTTGTGATAATATGAAAATCTATCCTTTGCGTCGTCGAAACATCCATGATCCTGCTCATCGGATTCCAGTAACTCCACGATCCACATCATGTCCTTTTTGCTGGCTAAACGTCGTACGCCTTTTGCACTGATAGATCCAGCAGCACGGAGATGAAGCCTCTTGAGATTCGGTAAACGGACCAAGGCCTCCAATATCTCGTATGTCACATCCAAATGATTACAACGAACCACCACGTGCTGTAACGTCATTGCACGTTGAAACAATGCCAAAAGGACTTCCGGATCCAATGTATCTTCCTCAATATCGATACTCTTGAGATGGGGAATACATCCAATCATCGATAACATCCTCTTTTGCTCTTCAAGACTGAAATCGCCAAATATGTCTAGCAAATCAAGCGCCAACCATTCCAACGTTGTGCTTTGAGACACCATCTTTCGCAGGTCGTGGATCAAGTCAGGCAATGCTGCATTAGATCGTCTACTCGGTGCGTCATTGTTATCGTCAATGCTACTGCTGAAGGAAGGTCGAATAAAAAGTACGAATGATACCAAGCGTTGAATAATATCGTAGTCGCGTAAACATGATATGATGGGTAATAAGATGCCGTCAACTTCCAATAAAAGTGATTGCAAGGTTGTCGCATTTCTTTCAAGTAGTTGAATGGCATGAGGTTGCTGCTCTTGATTCACATCCAATTCCAGATACCGTAATTGATGTTGGTCCTCAAATGTCAACAAGTGATAGTGCTGCATGGATAGCCCTCTCAATTGACCCATCCCTTGGTAATCCACGTTGTCATCCAGTGCTAGTAACTCCTGATCGTTTCTTGGAAGCTGATAATAATGACGATTCGGTTGCCGACCCACCCATCGTAGATGCTGTAGCTTTGGACACCATGCGAATATCTTTGGATCAAAGTCAGCTGCTAACCAGCCCTCGAGACTGATAAGGTTGGGACATTGTAATAAAAGAGGCTGAAAGTCGTTTGGTTGCTCAAGCTCTCCACCGAATACTTTCCAGGATAGATGGCGCATGTTGAGGTTCATAGCATCTGCACCAGGGACGGGTTCTGTTGGCGTGTCACACATCATCATGAAATCACAGTGGAGCTGAAATGATGTTAACGAGCCACACCGGGTAATCAATGAGAGATAAAAGGCCTCCGTGTCCATGATATGGGTCATTTGACTCAGCGTCAGGTACCTTAGACGTGTCCAATGGCAAAGATAAAGAGCAAGATCACCAGGTACATAGCATTTGCAAAGCTCTAAAACAAATAGAATAAATGAAATCATCAACATCGTCCTTGTCCTTGTCCTTACCAAGCGATTCAATGCCTTCCTGACAACCACGCTCTCTCAATAGTTCCATCAAAGCATACAATGCATCCGCGTCAGAGCATCCATCCACCACGAGAGACTTAACATGTGGCCCAAGACAAGCAATCAAGCTTTGGTGTCGCCTATAATCCTTTCTGCCATCCAATCGCAAGTCGCTAAAAGTTGCCTGGGCATATTGCGGTACCAAGGAACGCCATCGCTGTGAGACCTGCATGCATGCCATACAATCGTGTTGTGTCAAATACGAAAAGATGCCACCGATTTCGTCAGTTGTCAAGACACAAGTGAAATCATGTCGATCGGTCAACATGGAATAGACTTGAAAGAGAGAGTAGGGATGACATGCCGCGGCTTTTTTTGTTGAGTGTGTGGTGAAGAGAGAAGAGGTGTAAGACAGACACGCAACCACATCCTCCCCGCCCTCCACACATAAATTATGCACGATTGTTTATTGGATAAGGCATTTCCCATATAACATTCTTTACACCACGAGCACGTAGATCAGGCAGAATGACATTCATATCTTCACTAAAAGTACCTACAATATCTATAAGACGTAATGTCTCGATCTGTGGATGATGCTCGACCAAGTATTTGAGACCTGCATGGGATGTTTGATACAGCGATGAAAATGTCAAATGCTTGACTCGACTCGACATGTTATCGCTCAGGTACTTGAATGCCCTTTGATACGTAAATTCTTTTCCATTCTTGAAATGGAGCGATTCGATACTCAGAGATGGCCTTAATGCTTTTGTGAATACTGCCACTGTGGTGCAATCCATGTAGTTGGGTTCGAATGCATACAGGGTCACATGACGTAATGTGGGCACCTCAGCTAGCTTCTCAAAGCAAAAGACATCCGGAAAGAACCTCGTCAACATATATTCAAAAGAGGTCAACGGCGTATGTTCCATAACCATGCGTGAGAACAAGTAATCCAATGAGGCGGGGTACAAGCTGTTGCATTCATGGATGCATAAATGTCTTAATTGGACCAAGTTACTCAGGGTTGCATACTCGGGCATGGCTTGAGAATCCAAACCACCATTGATTATGGGTGGATGACGACGGCAATAGAGTCGGATATCAAGATGTTTCAATTGTTTTCCATGCGTGAGGAGTGGCATTAGCAATGTTTGCATTGGCAGGTTGTAACGTGTTTGCATTTCCCAAAATTTGTAACACCGGTATTCAAGATGCTCCAGCTCAAGTGCTTGGGTAATTTGATATTGCTCTTGTTGTTGCTGTTCATCATGATGATCATTACGATGGGAAGTGAAGATTTTGCTGATTTCACATACAAGACGTTTAATCCTGGCTCCCCATGGACTGTTGAGTAAGGCAACGGCTTGGTATAAGGGTGATTCATAATGTATTGCATACATTTCAAATGTACGTGGTGTTGGTTCTTTTTGTGCACATGATGTCATGTTCCATAATGGGTCTTGACTCAATGATGGGAAATGACCACAGCTGAGATGCTCAAGCTCCGGTCGAATGTTGACAATTTTGACAAAATCAAAAAGACCTTGCAATCGTATGTGGCGCAAATGGGGGCTGTGGCGTAATATGCTTGACAGTTCTTCCATGCTGACGCCATGCTTCAGTCGTAAGTACTGGAGACGTAAGGGCGATTCTATTGCCGGTTCAATCTTTTTGCGAGAGAAATGCACATAGCAAGAGCTTGAAAAATGGGTCAATTGGGGACAGCAAGCAAGAACATCCAAGAGACGGCAATTGCTTCGAGAAGATCCAATATGTAAGCGTGTAAGGTGGTTTGAAAAGAGTCTCAAGTTAGGAGAGGGTATCAAGTCGCATTTCTCCTCAGCGGCTATCACTATATACCACTGGCGTGTTATTATGGGCACACTGCTATTGTACTACATAGAGAGAAAGAGAGCCCAACTTACTAAATGTTTCAATTTGAGTGAAGCCTATGGAAACAAGCTTGTCAATGACCTTCATGATGCTCTTTTGAGAGGGCTGCAATACAGCAATTTGTCGGACATAGGAGGTGATCATATACAAAAGGGAGTCAAGGTGATCCAAATCATGGTTCCTAAATCGTATCGTTTTCCAGTGGTCTATGCTCCACTCGACCATACATCTACGCCATAATCGACACACCCGCATGCATTCGATGACTTCACGTAGAGTGAAATTGGAAAAGATGCGATGATTGATTTCCAAAGGGAGCCTAGATAGATTCTGGTCGCAAGGATCATCCTTCAGCTGTTGTGGGTTTATTATTGATGGCATGTCGTCAAGGAGTAACGCTGTAGAGAAGAAGGTTGTATCACTAGAAAACAGAGGCAGGGGAGTAGATTATATACCTTTTTTTCGTCCCAGCATCATGTTGCACGATGCTATAGTTACACCCAATCCGCAGTAGCAGCGCCCTACATTTATCCCGGATATGGTGTATGCCACAAAAGGCAGTATCCAGGCGACATAACCTTAATTACAATTGGATTTTTGGAATCCAGATGTGCATAACGACTTATCGTGTCATGCACGTTCTTTTTCTTAAAAAGCACTCTACAACTGGTGTGACAGCTAATCATCTTTTTTATTCCTAATAGATAATCACACATATATATGTACATGGCATCTTTTTAAATGTATCAGGGTGTTGCTCCACATGCAGATGTAATCAAGTGCTGCCACCCGTACGCACATACTGCAGATTTTCTGTAATCTCATCCTTTGTGAAACCAGCTTCTTGCATTCGTTGGATTAAGGTCGCTTGTGCTTGCATTTCTTGAATTCGATATATCCTTGTTTGTTGCTCAAGAAGCTCTTGATTCTGTTGATGTAACCGATCCATCATATGCTGGCTGGAAGGTGGCGTTGGATTGGGATCTTGTGGGATAATAGTAGTTGTAGTAGTAGCTGATCGTTGGTGGTTTGTGTTGATCCTCTTTTTAGGGGGACGCTGGGGCTCGTCATTGTCAGATGAATCACTCGATGATGATGATGAGGATTCTTCAATGTATCGTATTGGTTGTCGTCGTTGTCGTGTTGAATAAGGTTGTGGATTTTGTCGTATACGAATGACGCTTTGTTGATTACTACGCGGTTGTGTAGATGGCTTATCAGCTTGAGCATTGCCGTTCTGTTCGCCTTGTCGCTGTGATGGCTGTGGATTGGTATCATTTGTGTGTGAAGAAGCATCATCATCGCCGTCGTCTTCAACGAATTGTACGCCCGCATCTCCAAGCGTATCAACAACTCGAAAGTAGAAAGGGCATGCTTTGCGTATAGTACGTTCATCTGATATACAATTCCCACTATTAATAATGTTGTTGTGATAACCCCTCTTTATCGTGCACACATACCTGATTCCAATAGTGCCAATCTACGTCCTTCGAGATAACGCCTCTGCCAAAGCGAAAGTTTTGATACCATCGAATTCCTTTTGCGTGTACCCAATCCAGATTGTTCTTGCAGATCGATCAACTCCAACGCCATGGCACTTTTGGTTTCAGCATCCGGTACCTTTGCACGACCATCCGCCTTTAAGTATCGCTCAAAGTTGCCTGGTTTTAAAAACCACTGGAGTATCAGTTCGTCCAACGACCTTTTCTTCTCGCTTTCTTCAGTCCGGCGACGATTACTTTTCCCCATGGGTGGAGAATTCTTGACCTATCAAATTAGTCTTCGTCATTGGGAGATTGTGCGATTGTGTCTAGTATACGTACCAAAGTGAAAGAGGGAGACATACACGAAATGCAAACCCAGCGGCGATTTATATTCAGACGTGTCCCAGCAGAAACCGTCATGCTCCCCCCCCACCCCCGCAGCGTGTACTTATGTCACCTACAAAGGATTCCCAAATTTCCCATCAGACTGAGATTGCCTTTTACCTATAAATGATCGGCGCACCTACCACAAAGGATCCATCAAGGAACACAGCCAAGTGTCATTAGACACCAATGATCAATGAAGTGAGCTACATAGATGAATGCATGAGTACTCTCATTTTGGGGGATCGCATAAATACCATCCTTGAGACTTGCTAAGGGCCATTGATTGATGAGGGTATGCATACAAGTAGAAAGAAAAGGTGCGTAATAGTGTTGGTGACAACAGCCTTGTTTATATGTGAGTGGGCGTGGGAATTGTTGTCATGATGGATCGAACTGATAAAGTGGTCAAGCTACTTGGGGTATTGAGTCGAAGTGATAAATCCACCTGCCACTTGAGAGCTGATTTTTTGTAGGTGACATAAGTATGTCCCCCCCATTGTGTCTAGTCCTATTATTGACGAGATAGCTACATACATCGGAATTTGAGATACATAGCTACATGGTGGCAATCACTCATACTGTGCTAAAGTTCCACGAGACAAGACATTGTTTGAGGATGGCCGTGTATGCACGTGATGTTCATTTCAAAATAAAATTTGATAGTATCTTCAGTGATAAGCATATTATACACACTATGGTACGTAGCTTATATATCTAATGGATCAATGAACAAATATACAAGTCAATTGCATAGTGAGAGAAGGTCATACCTCTACTTTCCCCTTTGACATATTGTGGTTTTAGCTTGCTCATATTAGATGATCTCGTCTACTACGCATTATTATGTAAATTTTACCCTCTTATCAACACCCCAAGGGGTAGATGCTTAATCAAAATTATGGCATTAAAACTGGTTTATTCTTTTTCAACCATGAGGAGTGTGAGTGGGAAAGACTACTTTTATAAACGTGATATCGCAGGTCGTGTTTGATATGGATGATTTTTGGGTCTTGATTTCATTGTTGTGTGGTATTTCTTTTGTTTATTGGATATGACAATGTATTAAAGAAGGCTATTGAAGCTGGCTAATGTGGTGAGCAATCTCGTCCTTGGAGGATCCAGCCTTGGTCAGTCGATTTAATAATGACAAACGAAGTCGGAGATGTTTCATACGGTCTCTGCGTGCTTGTTGCTCCAATGTTTGCTGCTGTTGTTGTTGAATCAAGCGCTCCATCATCTCATATTGGTGGTATTGCATTTCCATTACGTCTTGATAATAGGAGGATGTCTGTTGATGTTGATGTTGTTGTTGCTGTTGTTGGAGGATATCGTATCGTTGTTGTTGCTGTTGTTGTTGTTGATTATTTGCCAGCGTAGGTCCTGATCCTGCTACTACTTCCATATCATCTTCTTGTTGATCCTCCTCATTGTGGTTAATGCTACTATCAACATTCTTCATGATTGTTGTTAAGGGCTGCTGTTGCTGGATGGGTGGCGAGATATCAATGATATCCGTGGGTTGATGGTCATCGTCGATTGATTCCAGACTTTCCCGATCATCAAGAGAACATTCGTCGCTGATGTCTGAAACTGGTGATGATGATATTACGATGGGTTGACGAATACGAGATGCATGTGAGGGACCACCAATCATATGTTGATTTGTTGATGGGTTGTTGTTGATACTTTTTGTGAGTGTACTCGCAACAGACTGTGTCTCGATCATAGGCTGACTTGTTGCTGTGTGGTTGTTGTTGTTGATGATGATTTTTGTGAGTGAATCGACAGCACGCTGCGTCTCAACAGCACCGACTAGGTCATAGTAGTAAGCAAAGGTATGCTTCACGGTCTTATAAGCTATTCCATCATCACCATCATCCATGAGTGATCAGCATATAAAATACCCATTCACTACCTACGTTTCCCATCAAGTGCCTGTTTCCGTGCCGCTTCATACCGCTTGATCCAATCGTTCATCCGTTGATGTATGTAAGATACTGAAGTCCCAGAATGTCCTTGACTTGAGAGAATCCCGCATATTTCCCGTACCATATCCATCCTGCTTTCATCACGTTTCATTTTTCTACCATCAGCTTTGACATATCGGTGATAGTTGCCAGGCACCTTGAACCAACTGAGCAACACTTGGTCCGATGTACGCACTCGGTGTGGCCTTTTCGTTGCCATTTGGAAGCTAATCTCGTACCATTGAATCGAGTGTTGAAGTAGAAATAAAGATCGGTACTTACAATTGCGTGGTGTCAAGGAATGGTGTGTGAGTGTGAATGGGTGTGTCAACGAAAGAGTCGCGTCCGAAAGTAAACCAACGCATTAATGACAAAACACCGCGTTTGCACGTGACACAAATTAATCCCATACATAAGAGTGAGGGTGATTATGTAGAGGCATGCTTTTATTGACAAGCAGGTTGAATAATGCAGGGTAAATGTAGCTAATGATATGCGTATGATGAAGCCAATGACATTTGATCAAGATGACGATTGTTGTTGCTGTTGTTGATCGACGTTGTTGCCATTCATTTGAGAGTGGAAGTTGTAGAGTGGTTGGAGAAGCTGGATATGCAAAGATATTTCATCCTCTGAGAACCCTACATTCCTCAGCCGATCGCTCACAGAAAGTATCATAGAAGCTTCAATCTGCATTTCCATCATACGAGCGCGTTCTGACTGCCGATCCAATAACTCTTGGCGTTGATCAAGAAGATCCATCACTTGTTCATGTTGTCGCCGCTGTCGCTGGGCCATTTCATCCAACATTTGCATCATCTCCTGATAGTGATCGTCATTGAGTTGCTGCTTTGTTGTATCTGAGCGTGGCTTTTTTCGACTATCCTCCATCGCAACTTCAGCGGCGGTTTTGTATCCATACTGATGGTAGATCGGGGTATTGCTCTCTTCTCCAAGACGTTCCACCATCCGATAGTAATACTCAAATTCTTCATTCACCAAATCTCTTGAAGCTATGATTTACCTTGAATTAGACACTAATGATGATGATACAACCTTACTTACTTACTTACCTCCGTTACAAGCTAATTCATGAGCTTTGCAGAATAACTGTGTCAATCTCCATAATCTGGCCTTGATGGTAAGCACTTTTTGCGTCCCTCCTGTCGCCCGATATGCTTCATATATCTCGTCTCCAATATCTCCTCTGCGTTCTGTTCTGTTTTTGCCGTTCGCCCTCGCGTATCGTGCAAAGTTGCCCGGCTTCTCCAACCAACCGACTAAAAAGTCGTCCATGCGCTTTGCTTCATGGTGACGGTTGCCATTGGGCTTGTAGGATGAATCGTCCCTTTACCATTACAACAATGCAGCATTAGCGCGTTGCTCATGAGCGATATATACACACTTGGCAACTCACATGGAAAGTAGATCTGTCAAAAAAGTGCGGAGAGAAAGAGCATGCTATTATAATACAACGCGACTCAAATTGAGGCATGGTGATGGTTGTGCACTCCGCTAATCAATAAGCCGTACGCCCTTATTGTGACATCCTATATAAACATCTTTCCTATCCTATATTATCCTAGCCCTTATTGGTCTTGCTGTGGTATCAGTTGTTGTTGTTGTTGTTGTTGTTGTTGTTCCTCATCCGACGCTCCATTAAGCTGCAAAAGATGAGCCGATATTTGATTCTTTGATAATCCTGCTGCACCCAGTTGATCGATCACAGATACCATCAAAGAAGCTTGAACTTGCATTTCATGTATACGGTGACTTCGAGCTTGTTGAGTGAGCAATTCTTGATTTTGTTGCAGTAAGCGACTCATTTGTTGATTGTGGTATTCTTGTTGTTGATATAAGGTCTCCATCATACGTTGCATGGTAGTTTGGCAATGATGATGCGTTGTGTCGTCATTGTTGTTATTATTGCCTCTTCTGCTTCTCCTGCTTCTTCTTCTGCTGCTGCTTCTGCTGCTTCTGCTCCTGCTGTTGTTGTTGTTGTTGTTATCATCCGCGGTAGGTGTAGTACTTTGACGTATGCTTGGTACCGGTAAGCGTCGTGGGCCATTGATGATGTTTTGTTCTGAAAATGAACATAATGTTGAAGAGTCGGGTTGATTTGAAGGGATGATTGGCATGTGTGGCACATAATCCGCCTGTGAATAAGCCGAAGAGGAAGAAGACGAGAGATAATCAGGCCCAGGTGAGGGTGATAATGAAGCTGCTGATGATAATGGACTTCCTTCCAAATACGTATCAAGGCTCACATCGCGACTACTACTGAAGGCTAATCCTGACCGTCGTTTTCGTGGTACCGTTTCGCGTATGTTGATAGGGAGATCACTGTCGTTGCCAACGTAATCCACAAGTTCATAGTAATAAAGAAATGTCTTGCGCACCGTGAATTCATTCGCTATAGTATTTAATCAATGATACATTTTGTATATACATCAAACATGAATTTACCTCCAGAACATGCCAATTGATGTGCTTTTTTATATCGCCTCGCCCAACTCATCATCTTTTGGTTGGTCGCAATATGACTACGTCCTTGATATCCTGCCGCCTCTAACATCGCAAGCACTTCTCGAGCCATATCTGTCCTGGTTTCGCACCGTCCATCCTTGTTGGGGTAATTCGGTCCACCACCTTTCACGTATCGTCCATAATTGTCTGGTCGCTTAAACCACTCGAGCAGCACCTCGTCCGAAGACATACTCCCTACTGGTCTCGAATCGCTGGATTCCGTTGCCGTCCAACGAGGAACCTCTTCAATCTCCATATTCGATTGCCTAGCAGACTCAAT
Organism: Lichtheimia corymbifera B2541; assembly: GCA_000697475.1. NCBI lineage: Eukaryota > Fungi > Mucoromycota > Mucoromycetes > Mucorales > Lichtheimiaceae > Lichtheimia > Lichtheimia corymbifera. The sequence continues at coordinate 122,488 of JNEU01000786.1, forward strand.
TTAGCACATGAAAACGACATCAAAGACGCGTTCGATGGCTTACATTGACAGCATGGGAGTAAGAGAGGAGGGTGTGTGTGCGTAAATGTGAAAGAATAAAGATACTAGAAATGATCCACGCGCCGCGCAAATATCATTTTTCAGATAACAAGGAGCAAATTTGTATTTTTTACCACACTTGGATCCTTTATTGAATGATTCATTTTTTACAGCGATTTGGGGTGTTGGGGGGGAATGGGAATGGGCATGCTATATATGACGTTCACCCGTAGAGGAGGAGGATGGTGCTGGTGTTGGTGTCGTATGGGGTGATTGTGGTTGAAGATGTGTCATGTTTGATGCTATTTCCTCCTTTGAAAAACCGGCATCCTTCATACGTTCAATCAATGATGCTGTCAGGGAAGTTTGCATTTGCATTTGCTGGCTACGATGGCTTCGGGAGAGTTCGCTGACCAAGTCTTGATACTGATCAATGAGTCGATTGAGCTGTTTATTGTGCATGTCGAGGATGTGATTCGTTTGTGCATTGTGCTGGTCAATCAACCGGTACAAGTTTTCCGTGTCGTGATATTGACGTGATGGCTGCAAGCTGACAGCTGGATATGGGTCTCCTCGTCGTGATTGATGTCTTTGACTTCGAGCAGCACTGAGGGCAGTGTCCTGCTGTCCGTTATAGCGTGATACAGGGCGTCGTTGGCGTTGTTGATTTCGAATGATATTTTCTCCAGAAAGTTCACATAAAGCATCCTGTCCACTCTCCATTAATGCAGGTGATTCTCGAGGTGTGCTGAAGTTTTCATAGCCGTGTGAAGATGACATGGTCGATAAAGGCAAGGGTGATGCAGGCTCATCATCACCTGTACGTCCACGTTGAACGTGATCCACAAGCTCAAAGTAGTGGTTGAATGCTCTTTCGACTTGTACCCTGGAAGCTATTATGTACCATCATCAATCACAATGATTCTCATCCCATCATATTTGCTCTTGCTCTCTTACCTCCAGCTCGATCCAATCGACGCGCGTTACGATACTTTCTGACCCAAAGACTGCCCCGTACAACGATGCCACTCAAGACGAACCCGGTAAATCCAGCATTTTGCAATAACACCAATATATCGCGAGCCACATCGATCTTGCTTTCCTTGGCACGACCAGCCTTCTTTTTGTCGCTATCAGCTTTGTCGAAACGGTCGAAATTGCCAGGCTGCTTGAACCATCCAATCAACACGTCGTCCGGCGAAACACCCATGGGTCGTGCATCGGTTTCCCACATGGACTTTTTACTTCTCGACTTTTCCTTTGTTGGAGACATGAATGCTAAGGTCAACGTGTGATTAGCAAGAACGGCATTAGACTATTGCGCATGGAAGACTACATACCTTAGAAGATAGTGGTTTTGTAACGGGAGCAATGGGAAAAGGCTTCGAATACGTACGCGTCTACGCCACTGTTCGCATAAATCGCAACACGGGACAACGTCACCGATTTGTATCACCTGATCACTTCATACTTTGTTTGCTAAAACACGCGAGATGTCAATCCATACATGTTCTAGCCAGCTATCCGTTCACCTGAAACCGTACCTGTGGTCCCCTCTGGTGTACGTAGTATGTGGCAAGGGGTCGTGTTATTATTCATAGATATTACTTTGCAAGTGACATTCCTCTTCTCCTTTTCCTACTATTACCAACCTGGCGATCGTCTTGTTGTTGTTGTTGTTGTATATAGCTATTGTCTCTTGCATGATGATGCACGTCATTTGATACAACATGAACTTAATTGCAACATATATAAATATACAACAATGTGGTCTGTGTGTTAGCAAACAGCTCTCCTTATTCTCTCGGGGGTGATGGAGATATGATGAATCAATCAAATAATACCAAAAGTGACAAACATTAAAGTCGCGTTGCCTTGCTCGGTGTTGCTTATCATCCCCATCATATGCTGCCCGAGCCATGCGATCTCATTTCGGTGTTGGTATTCACATTTTACATGATGCCAAAATGTTCTTCGGTAAGCATAAAAAGGGCAACCATCTAATGACAATGAATCCTCATTCTTTATCTCTCTCTCTCTCTCTCTCTCTCATATTTTTATTATCCAGTGTCCCATCCCAATGAACAAATATACGCTTACAGTAGCCCTTGTGTTGTTGCTCTCGGCGCTTGTCGATGCTGGTGTAACGCGATTTCCTTCCATCAAACGAGACTTTTGTTGCGACTCGGATTCCTTCTTATCTTTTATGCCAGGATTTAGCAAAAGCTGGTGCTGTGACCGTGATGACAGAAAGATGCATGATTCTGCTGCTGTCCATAACAAGCCCTCTGAAATCCATCATCATCAGCACCATAGGCCAACGCCTACAATGAACCAACAACAATACCCTTCGTATCCTCAGCAACAGCAAGAACAAGCATCGTCTTCACATTATACAACTCGCCTTGATTCTACACCAGCAACCATCATTGTCAACATTAACAACCCTACACCAGCATCCACAACCACCACTGCTTCCTCCACATCTACCAAGACACTAGAAGGGGATGCCCGCGAGCACTGTAAAAAGTTGGATGAAAAGGGTTGTAGCAGTGATGAACGTTGCTATTGGGAAGATAGTCCATCGGAAGCAGGCAAGTCTACTTTTGTTGATAAACCTTCTTAACGATAAGCTAATCTGATTCTCCTCCTCTCATGATGCAGCTCTCGAAATTGGCTGTTACCCTGAATCCGATGACGAGTAAATACTTAAGATAATAGCCGTAGTGTTGACATTTTTGACATCCCTTTCCTCTCACTTTCTCTCTCTCTCTCTGTCGTTGTTGTATTCTTGACTGGCATAATAATACATTGTTCACATGAAGCATTATATCCGCAGGAAAACAAATTTGATGGGATTAAGGGATCATCCATCCAACCGCCCCCGTGTTGTTGGGATCGAGTCGCATACCCCTATCTTTTACCTAATATGCCAATATCCAATTTTGGTTACACGTTGACATGCATGAATTCAGTGAAACTCAGCTGTGGTCGTCATTGTTGTATAGTATTTCATTTTGTCTATTCCCAGATCCAGCGCTTTCAACACCCCATTCCTCGCTAAACACATTTTTGTGCATCATGTGGTTGAAGCTACACGCTTATAAAGAGATAGGAACCCTTGCATACATGCAAAGTGATAGTATTTGGCATTGTGTACGATGCCACTTTCAGAGAACCATGAATGCTTTCTTTGTTACAATGTTGTTGTGTAAGAATTTAAGGAGAAGTATGGTATGTGATAAGAATAAAAGGTACTATGCTATCATGACCAAGCAGCAAGAGGAAGGCATACGCATCAAAAAGAGGAATCAACATCATAATATTGATAACTAGAAAGATCACAAAAATGAGTAAATTTGGTCACATCAAAGAAGCCATCTGAAGATTCCAAGATGTTTCAAAATAGTTCGGGGAGCAAATGGTTTGATCAAAACAAGTCGTTCAACCTCATACCAATTGCCCGTGATATACTACGAATGACCTATCCATAAGCTTTGAACATTTCCTCTTTACCTACCAAAGGTGTCCACAGGAGAACACAGCTAGCATTGGCTACTTGCTTTTCAGGAAGACCAAAGCATATGCAGGTTGATGTCAAACACCAATCCAAGTCATTTGTATTATGGTCACACGTTGCACACACGAAATGGAAAATAAAGCATGCATGGCGCCAACCCATGTACAACCATCTCAAGGCGGGCATTTGGTTATAGTAGATGTGACGTTTATATGGTACCAAATAATCCTGAAATGAATCAAGTGCTGTAACACTAGGTTTTGCTGTTCCATCATACGCCACGAACCTCTTTTTTTTATTCATTTTTGTCAATGATCTCTTTCTTTTGTATAGCATCACTGTCATCAACATGCTCCGAGATAATGAGATCATCGGTGGTGGTCCTGATGCCACCAATGACATAGCCACGCCTACCGAAAAAAGAGAAGACTCATCCACCACGCATGATAGCAGCAAGACTGAGAGCATCACTATCAGTGATATAACCGCTACCCGGCGACGACTCAAGCGCAAACTTGATATCCGGCTGGCTTTATGGGCATTTATGGGATTTTTCGCCCTATTTCTCGATAAGAGCAATCTGCGTATGTATTCTTATGTTACTGATAGTGACAAACTACATCATCCATGGATGCGATCATTAATGTCTATATCATCGTTAGCGAATGCCTATGTCAGTGGCATGAGAGAAGACTTGAATCTGGAATCGGTCGCATACAACTGGGCTGATACAATTATGAGCATCAGTCTTAATGTGTAGGTCAAAGTATAGTGGATGGAGGAGGTTGTATGCATAGACATTGACATGTTTGTTGAATGACAGAACCCAGATCCCAGTTGGCTTGATCTTACCCAGGATTTACCCGCGATGGTTTTTTCCAACGTTACCTGTCATATGGGGCATCATCCAGTGCTGCATGGCCTTTGTCAAGAACCATCAAGGATTATTAGCGTTACGTTTTTGCCTTGGCATTGCTCAATCGGTAATAACAACACTGCCTTTTTCCTTACATCTTAATGATTTACTATTACATAGGCCATCCAACCAGGTATGGCATACTTGTTGGGAGCATGGTATGCGGAAAACGAGGTTGCAAAGCGCATCACATCCTTTAGGTCAGCTTTGGGGGTGGCATCTGCCACTGGCGGTGTTATTGCTGGTGGGATAGTGCAAACCATGGCCAATCGAGCTGGATTAAGAGCATGGCAATGGTTATTTGTCATTGAAGGTTTAATCGCTGTGGCTGTTGGACTTGCTGGATTCATGATGGTGCCCAATTACCCTCATCAAACAACATCATGGATTACCGAACATGAAAGAAAGGCCACCCTTGATATACAAAAATCACGAGATGCTACCATTTCCACATCCTCTTCGCCGTACAAATGGAAAAAGTGAGTTATCATTATTGTCATTCAGATCATCTCAGCCCAAAATAACCATGATGAGCACGTAGTATCAAGAACCTCGTTATCTCACCTTATCCATGGCTCATTGGGTGCATCATGATGTTTTCCGTCATTTTGAGGCAGATGACGATGATGTTTGTAATCATCTTGAACGACATGGGTTATGATAGCGCCTTTGCAAATTACATGTCAACGCCCATGCATATATTTGGTGCCATCGTCGGTATAGCCATTGGATGGAGTGCCGATTGGTTTGGTGACCGCGTGATTCACTTGCTGCTTATTGGCATCTGGGCCACCATTTGGAGCGTGGTGCTTGTTGCCGTTGATCGAGGAAATACACCAGTCCCTTTGGTTTTTGCATCATCCTATGCTTTAGATCCATTACCAGTGGTTCAATCTTTGGGGCTAGTATGGACCCTAGTTATCTACAAGAGCAATCCAAACCTACGTGCGCTAACGGTCGGCCTAATCAGCTGTATTGCGATGCTTATACCAAGCTTTCTCAATGTCAAACTTTGGCTTGTCACCGATTCACCCGTGTTTTGTAAGTCTTTATTATCCCTCTTGTATTTTAATTTCCCTGACACTTTATTTAGGGCTTGGTAAAGTCTCCAACGTGGGCTTTGGGTGTGCCATGATCTTGATCACCTTGGTAGTGTGGTTCCTTTTACGTATCCAATTTCGACTCCCACAGCCTGCTTCTAATAGCATGTCATCCGAAGAGACCCAAATAGATAAGAAAGCCGGTGTTGTTTAGTACATCGGTAGTAATATAAACACCATGAATGACATCAAGTCTAGCCTTTGGATTTACATATAGAAGCTGCTTATTGTCTGACATTGTAAATGGTCGAGATGACTGATTTGGGTCGCACAGCACTGGGACATCTAACAATGGCTTGCGATTCTATTTGGCACCCTTCATGAAGATCCATAAACGTGTGATATGATATTGCATACTATTTAGCAGAGACGCATACATAGAAGGATCAGTGCATATAATATGACAATCATCATCGATCTCAAGGTGAGGATTTGGCTATGTACAGAATGTGGCGTAATTGGTACCAAATAAACCTGAGATGAATCAAGTGCTGTAACACCAGGTTCCATAATACGCCACGAAACTCACTTTTGTCTATATATCTTCCTTCATTTTCCTTTGTATAGCATCATTGTCAGCATGCCACAACATAACGAGAACACCGGTGATGCTATCCCTACTAGCGACCTGAATATCACAACAACGACTTTGGAGAAAAAAGAAGACGCAACCGCCAAAGAAAAAAGTATATCCACTGATGACACCACAGTGGATGATATTACTATGATCCGGCAACGGCTCAAACGCAAGCTTGACATTCGGCTGGCTGTGTGGTCCATGGTCGCGTTCCTTGCTGTATTCATCGACAAAAGCAACATGCGTATGTATGATCGCCTCTATTCATTTTACTATACCGCGCTAATAATTAACACACGTACATGCATTCATGCAACTACTAGCGAATGCCTATATCAGCGGTATGAAAGAAGATCTGGATTTGGAATCAGCTGTATATAATTGGGCAGATACGATTATGAGTATTGGCATTATCATGTATGTCCTATTTTGATTACTGGGGACCTGCTACTATGTACGCAAGCAAATTGACCCACTGTGATGTGTTATAGATTCCAAATCCCAGTTGGCGTGATCCTACCCAAGATTTACCCAAGATGGTTTTTTCCGTCATTAGCTGTTGTCCTGGGCACAATTCAATGCTGCATGGCCTTTGTCAACAACCATCAAGGATTATTAGCATTACGCTTTTTCCTTGGTGTTTGTAATTCGGTAGTTACAATCAACATGATTCTATGGGTTACGTGGAGGATAATAATCGGTGATCATAGGCCATTCAACCAGGTATTGTTTACCTCTTTGGTACTTGGTACTCAGAAAGGGAGATTGCCAAGCGGGTCACAACGTTAAGGTCGATGATGGGCCTTGGTGCTGGAGCGGGAGGTCTTATTGCTGGCGCGATAGTGCAAACCATGACCAATCGAGCTGGATTAAGAGCATGGCAATGGCTATTTGTCATTGAAGGTTTAATCGTTGTGGCTGTTGGACTTGCTGGATTCATGATGGTGCCAAACTACCCTCACCAAACAACATCATGGATTGCTGAGGATGAGAGAGAGGCCACCCTTGATACACAAGCATCAGGAAATGCTGTCATCCACTCATCGTCCTCGCCATATAAATGGGAAAAGTATGTATGTACGTAGTAGGTTGCCATTGCCATCATGTTTCTTATTTTGTATTAGCATCAAAAATGGCATCATCTCCCCGTATCCTTGGTTACTGGGCTGTATCAACATCTTTGAGATCTTTTTGCGACAAGCGGTGAAGACGTTTGTAATTGCTTTAAACGATTTGGGATATGACAGTGCCTTCGCCAACTATATGTCAACGCCAATGCATGTTTTTGGTTGCATTGTCAGTGGTGTCGTTGGATGGAGCGCAGACTGGTTTGGTGATCGTGTGATTCATCTCACTATTTTGGGCGCCTGGGCTACCACTTGGAATGCTGTACTTGCTGGGGTCCATCAAGGACATACACCTGCTCCCTTACTCATGGTAGCCGCTTATGCATTAGATCCAATGTCAGTGATTCCATCTTTGGCAATGGTATGGTCCCTCATCATCTACAAAGGCAACCCAAATTTACGCGCACTGTCGGTTGGCATAATCAATTGCATTGGATTGCTTGTGCCAAGTCTAGTCACCGTCAAGCTGTGGGTTGTTACAGACTCCCCTGTATTTTGTAAGTAAACCCGATTTGACTTATCTTCCTTGATATTCACCGCGTTGCTTCAAAAGGGCTTGGTAAAATCACCAACGTAGGCTTTGGGTGTGCCTTGATCTTGACCGCCTGGATAATTTGGTTTCTTTTACGTATCCGGTTTCGACTCCCACAATCTGCTTCTAATAATATGCCATCCAAAGAGTCTCAAATAAATCAGACAAACGACATTGCCTAGGTCATTGGTAGAGATTTAGCTATTAGATAAGTGATCTAGCTGAATATCATGTTGGAGAACAATAGGCATTTTAGGCTTGCATTGCAGGTAAAAGCTTATCTCTTGATAAGGTTGGCGGCGTAATAAGCAAACATGCGAGTCAAGGTGTGTGGAATTTCCATGGTGGTAGTAAACGAAACTTTTATGATATATGTACTTGATCATAAATTTCCATGCATGTCATCAGACCATGCATAATAGATGAAACACAAAAGTTGTTTTCTTTGTATCACGTACCAGTTACGATCAGGAACGCCACAAGCGACCATTTTACTTAAATCATTGCTCGGTATCCGCTTTTTTTTTTCGTTCAATCCTGCTCACGCATAGCTATGATGCAAACACAAATGGACCATGCTCCCCCCAGCACGAATGGCGACAAAGATCTTACCACTACTGCATATAGTACTACTGACGAAAAGGCTACGACAGCCCAGAATGAAACGATCAACGCTGTTCGAAAGCAAGTAAACCGAAAGCTTGATGTCCGTTTTGTGGTGTGGGCGTTTTTGGGGTTGTTTGGCATGCACCTGGATCGAACCAACTTACGTATGTATATAATCATCATCGATATAGAACTTGAAAAACGCAGCTTATTCTCCTATTTTATCAGCCAACGCCTATGTCAGTGGGATGAGAGAAGACCTGAGTCTAGCATCTGCAGCATACAATTGGGCGTATACCAGTAATAATATTGGAGCCACGGTGTAAGACGAACGAAGGGATGATAGATCTACCAATCGCTTTTATTTATGGCCTTTTCTTTTCCAGATTCATGCTCTTCGGGAGCTTGATTTTGCCTAGGATATATCCTCGATGGGTTTTTCCTTCTTTGGCTATTTTATGGGGCGCAATTCAATGTTGCATGGCATTCGTGACCAACCACCAAGGTCTAATCGCTTTACGTTTCTTTTTGGGTGCTGCACAATCGGTACACTGCTACTACTAGAAGACGCTTTATCCTCGTTTATTAATGTACCAAATGCTTTTTGCAGGTTTTCCAACCTGGAATGATTTATCTTTTGGGTGCATGGTATACGCAAGAGGAGATTTCAAAGCGTGTCAATGCTTTTAGGTCCGCAATGGCGGTCGCAAGTGCAGTTGGCGGCTTAATAGCAGGTGGTATTGTCCAAACCATTGCAGATCGTGGAGGATTACGTGCATGGCAATGGATATTTATCGTCGAAGGTCTGATATCAGTGGTTATTGGCCTTGTTGGTTACTTTGTGGTACCCAATTACCCTCATCAAAGCACATCATGGATCACCGAAGACGAGCGATTGATCACCTTAAATATACAGTCATCACGCAATATGGCGATTTCATCCACACATTTCAATTGGAAGACGCAAGTATCACTATGTATCGTTTTATTGCTCTACTCGTTTCTTATCTATCTATACACAGGTTTAAGAATGTCATTGGCACGCCGTATGCATTGATGCTTACGGTGTTGACGATTGCATTTACGATTATGTCAAAGTTTTCAATGAATTTTGTCATCATTCTCAAGGACATGGGCTATGACAATGCATTTGCCAATTACATGTCCACGCCCTTGAATGTATTTGCTGCCATTATTAGTATTGTCGTTGGATGGAGTGCGGATTGGTTCAACGACTGTGCGATCCATTTGGGTGTATTGGGTGCTTGGTCGACCATTTGGAGTGTGGCTCTTGCAGCGGTGAATCGTGGAGACAATCCAGCAGTCTTGGTCTTTTTAGGTGCCTATGCGCTAGAGTTGACGACGGTTGCTATATCACTTTGCTTTGTCTGGGCCCTGATTATATACAAAGCTGATCCCAATGCACGTGCGTTAGCGGTTTCCCTAGTGGGCGGTATTGGATTCCTCATTCCTGCATTTCTGCAAGTCAGGCTATGGTTGGTTACTGACTCCCCCGTATTTTGTAAGTTCATCACCACATGATTCTTCCTGGATGATATCTTATTATATATACATAGGGCTCGGCAAAATCACCAATGTGGCGTTTGGTTGTGTAGCCATGGCAACTGTATTGCTCGTGTGGTTACTTTTACGCATCCAATTCAGGGTCCCCCAATCAACCGCTGACAAACCTGATGAGTCGTTGGACACTGAAAAAGAAATAAAACGAGTTGATGCAGCTACTGCTTAAACATCTTGTATTCATTTTGAAAGAAAATGTCTTTATTGTCATTGATTGAATAGCAAGACTATTGTTTAAATGCGTGCGGCATCCCAATGGATCCAGGGTCACAAGGTTCCGGACACAGCTGTCAACAAGTCGTTTCTTTTATAGACAACCCCACGCTATGGCAGCCAAGGTAAACCAACCTCCTCCTTGCTCTCTCTTTTTCATTCCCTCCTCAATCGTCACCTTCTCCAATGGCAGCAAGCACTCGCACAACAAGGACGCCGTTTGATTCTCTCTGGCATTCAACCCACTGGCATTCCACACTTGGGTAACTACCTCGGTGCATTGAACAACTGGGTCAAGCTACAACAAGAACCCGATGCCTCCACATACTACATGTTTGCCGATCTGCATGCCATTACGATGCCCCAGGATCCAGCTACACTGAGACGCAATAAGCTTGATATGGCTGCCAGTTTGTTGGCGTGTGGTATTGACCCCAAGCGCAGTGTCGTGTTTGAGCAGAGTCGAGTGCCTGGACATGCCGATTTGATGTGGGTGTTCAATTGTTTGACGCCTGTTGGATGGTTGGGACGTATGACACAATGGAAGTCCAAGATGGATTCAGCAGCACGTGGCAACAAGGTGTCTCATGCGGAAATGTTGGCGGATGAATCCTTGACAACGGGTCTCAAGATGGGCTTGTTTGATTATCCAGTGCTGCAGGCAGCCGATATTCTTATTTACAAGTAAGTAGCAGCTATCATGAGGTATTTGGAAAGGTATTGATGACGTTAAAAAAGGGCAACACATGTACCTGTGGGTGAAGATCAACTTCAACATCTCGAATTGGCACGTGACATTGCTAAGGTGTTCAACAAGACATTCAAATCCAATACCTTCCCCAAACCCAATCCTATTATCCGTAAGTAACTAATTCAAGCAGAGGATATGTATATATATGTATATTCATTTGTATATAGCTCAAGGTACCAAACGTGTCATGTCCTTACGAGTTCCCACCTCCAAAATGTCCAAATCCGATCCTTCCGAGCACTCAAAAATCAACCTGACCGATGCTCCTGAATTGATCCAAAGCAAAATTCGACGTGCGGTCACAGATTCGATTCAAGGTGTCACGTATGATGTGGAGAATCGACCTGGTGTATCCAATCTTGTCAGCATCTACAGCGCTGTACGCGATATCGACATTCATGATGCGGTCAAGGAATTCGAAAATGTCAAGAGCACACAAGCCTTCAAGGATCAAGTGGCAGCAGCAGTAATTGATCGATTAACGCCTATTCAAAATGAATTGAAACGCCTGCAGGATGATCAAGGATATGTGATGCAAGTGCTAGAAGAAGGTGCTACCAAAGCTAGTGAAGTTGCAGCAAAGAATGTTGAAGAAGTATACAAGTTAGTGGGATTACGATTATAAAGAATATATATATATATATCCTTGAACAAAATTGTTTTTTATACATCTTGTCATCATTAAACTACTACACAGTAAACGTGAGCAAAAGAGAGAATGGGTTGGAGGGGAGGAGGTGGAGGAAACGTTTAGATTAATAGAAAACAGGAAACTATAAAGAGAAAAAGAGGAGTGATGGATGCTCTAGGTTCAATAAAAACAGCAAAAGACGTCTCGTCATGATACATGGGATTATCTTGGACAACAGGTCCAATAAACCATTTGTCAGGTTGTTCCTTTAAGAATGCCTCGTCACCAAATCCAATATGCCAATGATCATCCCCTTTGTGTCCTGACGAGTCATGTGATTTTGATGCTGTCCAGCGTCCTGCGCAGGATTCGTAACATGGATCGTTTTCGTGATAGAAAGGATCGGTGAGGTTGGCTACTGATATTCCAGTGATTTCTGAAATCCAATCAAGCATGTTGGATACATTGCAAAAACTCTCAGTGATGGTGGGTACCTTGCTGTTCTTTTTAAAGGGTTGTGGACACGTTGCATGGTTTGGATCGAGATCATGTACACCAAAGATACGAGCAAGCAAGCCAAGTACATAGGGTGCTGTTTCATTGTTTACGCTTTGTCGTATGATTAACGGGCTGCCTATAAAGGTATTTTAGTATACAAGCCATATATATATATGTTTATACAAGTTACCTGAATCACCATGACAAGCACGCTGGTCATCGTCAGCTGATATGGCTTCCACCATATCCCGTAACCCGGATGCCAATTTCGTCACCTTGACATCAATCGATTGTAACCTCCTAGCTTCAGGCCCATCTTTGACCAAGAATCCAAATCCCATCAGCTTGCCTTTAGATATACACAAAGTTAGCTCTGCAAACAAAAACCATCATCGACAACCAGCTGCTGCTGCTGCTGTTGTTGTTGTATAACTTTACCATCGAACGAGTGTAACCGGCCATCTGCTGGCCATAAAGCAACACGATCCACGTGATCTGATTGTTCCAAAGGATCCTCCAACTTGACAAGGGCAAGATCGTAATGCATATCGACATTGTTGCTGATATTGTATTTTGGATGCACTATCCAATCGTCGATGGCGTTGATTTTTTGTTTCTTTCGATCAATGTGACTGTAGGCTGCAAAGTAGGGATTCTTTTCAATGGTAGATGGATGAGGTGCGTCGGCCACACAATGGGCAGCAGTGAGGACAATGGCGGGATTCAAGGACAATAAAACACCCCCACACACGTGAGGATTGCCCAGCATGACATAAAATGGATACAATGTCGGGTCATCCACATCCGATCCACTTTGAATAGCACTTATGGGAATGATAATCCAAACAAGTACCATCCATAGTAGTGTCGTGCTGGAATGCATTTCAAGGGTGAAAAAGTTTTACTGAAGGAAAAAAAAAAAGTGAAAAAAAGAAAAAATAAAAACGCGGGCTTGAGTGAGTGAGAGTGTGTGTGGGGATTACGTGTAATCATAAGCGAATGAGTGAGCATAGATTCTATAAGGTTGATGTATGTTGGATGAATTAAACAATATGATCGAAAAGGGTAATATACAAGGGGGTCAACCGGTGAAGAGAAGAGAGAGAGGGAAAGCACAGACACCCCCTTAAGCAATGAATCCCAAAGACAGCTTGGAGAAATCGCCTATCCAACCGATATGCAAATCAGGTCGTACCACGATAGCCACTGGATCATTCTTGTTGTTGCTGTTGTAATCTTGAATCAAGCCATGATGACATTGGGCCTGGTTGATCTTGTCCATGAACACCCATTGTGGATCAATAATACCACCAGCCTCATCCTGTTGCTGCTGCTGTGATAATTGCTTTTCAATAACACCTTTTTGTACAGTGGTTGTAATGATATGCACATGCATCCATGAGGGCACCGTGAAATCCTTGAGTCCCTTGATAACAGCATCCATCGATTGAGTGATATCATGTGCCAATACCAGCAAATGAAATCCCCATCCTCCCATATTACTACTGCTTGTATCCTGTACTTGTTGTCGCCACACGTCGTAGAGTCGCACCTTGGCACCCGTTGCATAATGGACCACCTTGAAATCAGGTGCACGGTCGCCAGTTTGAATCATCACGCCATCATTGTTATCACTATGACCATAGCTGATACCAAATCCGGATATAAAGAGCTGGTATTGTCGTAAAAGAGCCTCCAAATTCTCTTGTTCTTTTGACTCGGCCGCTTGCACAATCTGCTTGTCCATGGCAATCACTTGTTCCGCCACTGGATGTCGTTCCTTTTCATATGTGTTGAGCAATGTTGGCTTGGCATGACCTGATTCGACCATGGCAATCTTCCACACCTATTATCCTTATTCAATGAGTCTCTCATGGCCATGACTACCACACACCACCAATCCCTCAACCACTTGCCAGATTGAATACATCGCCAAAGCCGGTATTAAGACCTTGTCCAAGCGTAGGGCTTTGAGAATGACATGCGTCTCCACAGAGAAAGATACGTGGATCCTCTTGGGAACTTGTATAGTGCGTAGCAACATGTTGACCGACACGATATATTGTCCACCACATAGTCGCCGTAAACTCCACGCGGTGAGGCAACAATGCTCTTCTTGCTTCATGTTGCACTGTCTCCAAATGGATCTGGTTGCGATCACCTTCATCCGATAACTGCACCATCACGCGTACAAGATTATTCTCCCTTGGAAACATACATGCATGGGTACCAAAAGGTCCTTTGATGAAACTACAAAAGATATCAGCAGGTGAGGATGATTTATTACCTACCCTCCCTCCTCTTTCTTTCTTGATTTACCTAATACTCTTTCTATCATGGAAGCTGGTATGGATCAGAGCATCAAGTACACCATGGTTCTTTTTGCTAGACTCTCCCTCATAAGCAATATCGAGCTGCTTTCGTATTTCGCTGTGGGCTCCATCGCACCCGAACAAGTATTTTGCACGGATGTCAAGTGTGCTATTATCTAACATGTGCTTGAGCGTCACTGAGAGTGGATATTCCGAATCCGCTCCATCCTTTTGGAATTGGCTGACAGTCCAAGGCCTTTCAACTTGTACATCATGTTCAGAGAGTGTATGTTGTAGACTAGATTCAGTGATATGCTGTCCCACACACAAAATATGTCTATAATATATAAAAGTATAAGTTATTATCCTTCCATCCCATTATTACTACTACTACTTGCTTGTATTTCGAAACCACATGTTCAGGTACATATGCTACGCTTGATGACACTTGCTGATGATGATGTGAAAATGCATCCACACGTACACCGGTAGCTAACAAATCGGTGGCCAAACCGCTGTGGTCAAGTAGCTCAAGGGTACGTCCATGAATCCAATCACCACGTCCCCAATGTTGCGGCTCAAATTCAATGTCTGCCGTAAATACACCCAGCTTTTGTCAGCAAAGAGTGGCAAACCATCACCTTTCACTCACCTACTATGCGCACCGACAAACCATACTTGACGGCAAGGTTGGCTGCAAGCAATCCAACAGGGCCCCCTGAACGATGATGATATGCGCTATGAGCGTTGTCGATGTCGTTGTGGTCTCCATTAGAAAACACTTGCCTCCCACAATAACAATATCAACGCGTGTCTTGGTGTTTTGTTCTTCATCCGTAGTCATAATGGTTGTTATTTTGTTTCAAAAGAGATAAAGAATAAAAAATGAGAGAGAAATAGGCACGAGCATTTTTAAAGTGGGATCATATTAACGCCGTTCAAAAAATGGCATGATAGATTTCACTTGTGTGACCATGTTGCTTGAGCCATGTGTAACCATGGCAATGAATCGAATACACAATCACATCATGGTACATTTCTCGAATCGAAATTGTTTTTTGCTACTCAATGTGATGCACGGAGATACGTAACAAGTCACGTGAATGAAACAAATGTTTGAATCAACAGTAACACCGCCTGCAGCTGTATATGGGACACTGGCTGAGACTCTTTTTTTGGGACAATGCAGCAGCAAAGAAGAAAAAGGAGTATCGGAGGGGTTGACGATACAATGTCCCTCAAACAAGGATTGATCCATTAGGCGACGACAGTGGCGGCGTACGTATCAAGGAGTAAAAAAAAAAGAAGCTGCATGATGGATGCCCCTCCTTGATTGTTTAGATGTTATAAAAGACAAAGGAAGATCAGGCCATGTAATACGGAGTGATTTTGCTTTTTCATTACTACGTAACCATGAAAACTACCCATCACTTTGTCTTTATCGGTGTTGCTGTGCTATTTCTTAGCTCATCATTTGTCGCTGCCGCCCCAAGCGGTGTGACGCATCATGCTAGTGGAGGTTTCCAATGCCCCCAATTCTCTCAGGTGCAGGCATGCGATAGAGAAAAAGATCAAGAAGAACAAAAATGCACATTTGAACTTCTGGACTATAAGCTCTCTGATGGCAAGGGTAAGCGATTGTTTATTGATACCCCATTTCTCTCTTTCTGTATCTTAGCGTTTGTTCTTGCAGAGAAAGTTATAAAGCATACATGTGCTCTTCCTTCAAAGCGCATTCAATGCAAGGAATTTCAAGGGGAGACTGAGTGTATGAATGCTCAATGTTCATGGACTAGTATTGTAGCTCAACCTACCAAAGGCGCAAGTAAGTGCACATGCAAATAGGTGCGTTCGATTTCTCACACGTAATATATAGAACCCAAAATCGAAAAGAGCTTTTGCGATAAAGAGGTGATGTGCACTGCGTTCAAAAGCAAAGGGGTTGGTGAACAAGAGCCACATTGTTTATGGGATAAGGGTGGTGTCAGCACAAACGGTGTCAGTAAGTAAAGCGAGTACGCACACAACATCATGCAACGTATTTATTATATAAACGTGAATAGCATTATTACCAGGATGTCTAAGAAGAATGCCTGGTGATAGGGGTGAAGAGGATGAGCAAGAAGAGGAAGAAGAAGAAGAGGGAGCACCCATTCATAAAGCAACAAGTGATAAGCTTGGTCACCACCATGTGCCTTTGGGTAATCACGAACCATTAAAACAACTTTGAATAAATGTGTATTTGACCGCATGATACCGATGACTGAAAGAGGCAGCAGTGGTTGCATCATGTCCAATCAGCCATAGCCAAGTTGCTACATAGGCTGGGACGAAATTCATTGTGGCGCATGTATTTTCGGCATCTTTAAGTATGACTAACCGACTATGACTTAACTAGACCCTGATGTGTCAGCCAATGATGACTTGGAGTCATTTGGTTATCATATCTCTCTGTTCTCTCTCCATTGGAATGACAGTAATATCTTTATGATCTATGCAAGATCAAATCTCATGATAAGGATGTGATATCTTGTCGTGGGGGGATGGTCACCGGATATGTTATTGAGCACAAGACCTGTCTTTTTTTAATCTTTTTACGCAATCTTCCCGATAGCATATCGGTGGAGTTGAAGCGTGGTCTCCGATCGGCAACCACCAGCTGAGACATTTTTTTTTGTTTTATATAATTTACGAGACAATGAAAGATAAAGGAAGGCTTATTGTAAAGAGAGAAAAAGTGGAGAGGAGGAGACGGGAGGAAGAAAAGGCAACTGTAGCACGATCATCGGATGCATTCTCGTGGGTGAGTTGAATAGCAGCACCCGTTCAAGCGAGAGAAAACGTAGTGGGTGGTTGGTGGTGGGTCAAGTTACCCCAAGCTTTTGAGTAGCACAAGGGCAGTAGGGCATTTGATTGGGCACAAGTAACCCAATTTTCTCTCTTCTTGGCTAAAGCCCAGCATCAATCATCATCAGCATCACAACCACTTCAAGAAATACTTTTTTCGGGTCAACCCTTTCCATTCCATGTCCCACCAAAGTCCTTTACTTGATGTTCCTTGTTCGATAAACGACAGTATTCAATCTTGCGATTCACCCTCTGGCTCATCGACGAGCGAACCTCATGACGACTCAATGCAACAAACATTCATTGACCAATCCTTTTTCTATAAGCTCGATCAGCTTTCTCCTGATAATCCCTTGTATTTTATGCAACAACAACAGCAACAGCAACAACAACAACCGTCATCGGTAGATGAGGACGAAAGTATGGCCGAGTCGACCATTGCTAATGATACGGCTTCTTCAACAAGACGAGTATCCTCTTCCGATACAGCTACAACAACACCACACCAACCACACCACCAGCAACAACACCAACAACAACCACAGCAGGCATTATCACCATCAGCTGCGAGTTATCATACACCACCAGCAATGAGTCCAGGTGCTTCTAGTAGCGTAGGAGCCATGAGTGTTGTCGAACCATTGCAACCATCCTCTTCCACTGCCACTGCACCTGAGCACAATCAGACATTTTGGTCGGGTGTCAACAGTGTGAGTTGATTTTTCCTTCTTCCATCTTCTTTTTTTTTGCATATGGCTGATGATCCTTCATATCAAACACGCAGTTCTTGTCCAATGTAACCCAGAATCCGTTTCCTCAGGCTATCCCCAATCTGGCGCGTAATTTTACAGAGTATTTATCATCAAGTTACCCTTCCTTGTAAGATCATAGAACTCGATCTTTTTGTTGATCTCTTTTTTTATTTATTCTCTTTTCCCAATCATAGCAATTCAAATTCACCACAACAAGCAGCCGTAGCAGCAGCCGCCGCAGCAGCCGCAGCAGCATCCAGTGCAATGCCTACACCGCCCATGTTATCGCCTGGCAATTCTTTCAAGACTGATAATCTCATGGCAGCAGGCAATAACAAGAGCCCTGGGTAAGTGTTGACCAACTTTCATATGTAAATCGCCTATAAATGAGAAGCCTGCCTAACTAAGAATCATCGTACAACAACAACATTAGAATGCAAATCCGTGTGCTGGGTGTTCCACAAACAGGTGCAAAATCGCGCGTAGAGACACAAATCAAGCTATGCATTCAATTGGTCACTGATGACGGCGACAAGGCCCAATGGTGGTCCCATATCAAATTGCCTGAACATATGGTTGCCAAGGACAAATTGAAGCGACAAGTCACCATGACCACTTCACCCAATGGACAACCACGTGTAGCAAGCATCACGGACAACAACAACAATCCCATTCGACCCGATAAGATGCTGTTCCTAAGTGCTCGTGTCATTTGTGCCAGTGATCCAAAACGTAAAGTCGTCACTTGTCTTGGATGTATTCAACGAGAGGTAAGCTATATATATATATAACTTTTATAAAATGTATAAATACTCACACACTTTTTACAGCGAAAACGATCACAACGACGCAAAGAGAATCGCATCAAGGCAGAGAATGATCAACAAGAAGAGAAGCGCAGTGTTGCCATGGACGACGAGAAATCCTTGGCACTCGAGGAACAAAAAGTGTTGCTATTCAATTGTTCCGAGGTGGTTGATTTCAGCTCTGGAGATACTATTTTACCTACTCGTATCACGTGCTATTGTCGCCATCATAATGAAAAGATTGGTTTCTGGTGAGTAATATATTATATATACACAAATGCCATTGAGCTGACAAGATATTCTTAGCATATACTTTGAGATGCATGATCATACTGGCAAACAAGTCGCTACTGGCATGTCACCACCCATCATGATTACGGATGATCATAAATCAAACAAGGTCAAAGCAGCACGTAAACGTCCACGCACCGATTCCGATGTACCATCACAGGCTCCCGCTTCCTCCTTTGCACCATCCTTTACAACACCCCAGCAACATCAACAGATGCAATACAATTTCAATGCACCAGCAGCACCGCCACAACCACCACCAATGACGAGTACACCGCCTCCTTTATCGATACAACCACGTCCTGAGACCATGTCAAAAGCACAATTGGATGCATTATCACAAATGACCACACATATGCAACAACAGCAACAACAACAACAACCATTGAATGCAGCCTTGTTGTCAACACTTGATCCAAAGATTGAAAAGTCAACAACGCCTGTCATGCAATCACCGCAACAGCAGCAACAATCCATGGAACGACCTCAACTTCAACGTTTGATTCCAAATGAAGGTCCAACATTTGGCGGTATTGAAGTTACTATTCTTGGCAGTAATTTCCGACCTGGATTAACCGTTCTTTTTGGTGATGTACCTGCTGCCAGCACGCATTTCTGGTCACCCAATACACTCGTCTGCATCCTACCAGCAGTGACTGAACCAGGACCTGTGGTGGTGTGTTTCAAGGAATATCCTGTCATGATGGATAGTCAAGAAGTGATGCTATTCACTTACTATAACGAGAACGATCGTGCCCTGATGGAATTAGCCTTGCAAGTGGTCGGTCTCAAAATGACAGGCAAGGTGGAAGATGCCCGTGAGATTGCTATGCGTATTGTACAAGGTGGCAACAAATCCAATGGCTCATCCTCCTCAACCGGTGCAGGTGGCGATCAAAATCAACAACAGCAACAACAGCAACCTCAACAGCAGCAGCAGCAATTGGAACGTCAAATCATCCAAGTACTCGAAGTGATGGATACCATGGCCGATGTTTACTCTGAGGATGTTTCCATGACCAATGCTCAAGGACATACCATGATGCATTTGGCAGCCATGCTTGGTTTCAACAAGTTGACACATGCCTTGATTGATTTGGGTTGTGATGTTGATATGACGGATCGTAATGGATCTACACCCTTGCATTACGCAGCCTGGTTTGGCCACGAAGATGTGGTGCGTACGTTATTGGAAGAAGGCCATGCTGAACCCGAGATTGCAAACTTGCTTGATAAACGTCCAATGCATCTTGCACGAGATGGATCCATTCGTACCTTGTTGCATAATCATTTACCCTTGAGTGAAGCATCCGGCGATTCATCCCATGGTATGCTTTCGGATGCCATGAGTGCTGATGTGGATACGTCATTTGATGAAGAAGAGGAGGATGACGATTCCGATGATGGATGGATTGGTGAAGAAGAAGAGGATGACGATATCATTGAATCACCTGTCTATTACTCGGATTCATCATTAACAACGGAAGAGAATGATGTGACCCTTTCTTATGGTTTGCGACATCGAAAGAATCGAATGCAGCAACATCCTGTGGTCCAGTATCTCGAACAAGAAGATGAGTCCAATGATGATGAGGAAGGTGTGATTCCCGATGCACAACCTGTACATGAAGATGCCATGGTACAAGGTTCATCCGATGATGAAATGATGGTATCCAACACTACCACACAGCAAAAGAATTGGATCGAACGAACCTTGTCTCATTTCCAACCTAAACAACCACAACAAGATCAAAATGCTGATGATGATACCTCGTTCCTGCAACACATCAAGAACAACATTGCTACCAAACCCGGTGAATTGAATCTCAAAACGATCGCCGACCATTTATTACAGCTACCTCGACCCACAACCATGATTGCCAATATGACTGTAAGGTTCTCAGGTGAGGATAGTAGTAGGCCACCGAATACAACAACACCTACACCAGAGCATCAAGAACCTGAGCAGACCTTGGCATGGTATATGGCATTGGCTTATGCTATGGGTGCACGAAGTAGTTCACAAGAACAAGAGCAATCTTCTATGCGGCCGAGCCGTAAACAGCATCATCTTTCTCCTTTTGCCGAACCCTCTTCTTCTTCCTCCCCCTCGTCCTCTTCTCCTGCTTCATCTTCCATCACTCATCCTCCTTCATCATCACCATCATCATCTTCATCCGCTGTCTATGACAATTACTACTCAAGTACAAGCCTACAAGCCGCAGTACGTGATCCTAAACGGAGGGACAAGCGTCTTTTTGTCTTTTGGGTTCCCCTCTTTTGGCGTAAGTATTTTTTTATGCACTGGGTTTTCCATGATTGACACATTCTTTTTTTCCATCTAGTGATGGTGGGCTATCTCGCATACCAATTTTCGTTGTTTACATACTTGAAGTCATTTGCACTCGATATCTATTATCGTTGATCTTGGAATATACATTTTGCAATATACATTTCTTTCTATATATAATTATACTATTATACAAGTTTCATACAAGAATTCGTTTTGACAACCTAATTTTGTTGGGGAGGGGGATAAAAATGATGACCACCACGACCGATTCCTGCTGTGGTGGCGGGGGACTGATGTTGTTGATGATGGTGGTGATGATGAGGTGCTGCTGGAATCCAGTTTAAACGATATCGCTCTTCGAATTCGGTTCGATCAATGACATCGATCATACCACCAATGGCTTCCAATATATCATGCAATGCATCAAACACGGTCAAATCTGCGTCGCCTGGTGATTGGATGTTGGGATAGGAGCGACCCAATCTTTCGGGAAACAATGCCAAATTCATGGACATTTGCAATCGATCCACACGAAGACCCCAATCGCCTATGCCTTCACACACATATAATGCATCCAAAGGAAAACGGCGAAGATGGGATGCTGGACATTCACCTCCTCGTAATTGGTGAAATATGTGGTCTAGTTGATAAGCCCGTACTTCTTCAGCTACATGTTCGAGATAATCCGGTGATAAAAGAAGCGTTCGTAATTGATGACAACAGTCAGTCAAGTCGGTTATATTATACCAACGCAGTCGACTGACCGCCTGCATACGTTGACTCCATCCGTTATACATGAGTGTTCTTGGAGGAGTAGGAGGGGGACACTTTGGTGAAGTAGTAGTAGTAGTAGTAGTAACAGCAGCAGTGACGGGAGTGACAATGTACAAGAAAAGGAATAGGAAAAGAAAGAACAGCATCATAAAAAGTTGAAAATCAAACATCACAAGTTCGACAGCCATTTTGTATGTGACTCAATGTTGTTAGCCACGCGGTACTGATCTATCAGGAATGAATGAATGGATGAAGCGAGAAAAAAATGGTCATGATCACGTGATGGACCTTTTGCTCTGCATATGCATAATGCATCCTGCATGCAAGCTGTACACACATACAAAAACCCAATTCTAGTTTTTTCGCCACCGCCCGTACGTGGTGTTGTGGTTATTGAACATCAAGGAGGTAGAGAGAGAAAAATGCTCCTTTGTACGTATGATCCATGTAATCATGAAGACCCCTTGAATATTACCAAGCATCATCCCTTATAGCACTCGTTTCCCCACTTATCTTTTTTTCGCGTCAAAGCGCGCATTCTCAAAGGTACATAGATGTAAAGATCAATGCATTTCTCATGCGGAGACTGCGTTTATGTAAATATTAGGGAACGAGTTGAGTGTGGCAGGAGTGGGGGTTGTTGATGCTGATTAGATGGCGCTCCAACAGTAAGCGTCAGAAACAAGGAAGCCTACAGATGTGGAAGAAGGGTATACGGTTGGTTGGAATGCAATAGCAACAAGAAACAATGACAACTTACTAGCAACATTGTCTTTGTGGTCACAATGACAGCCGTTCTTCTTGCAGGGTGCTTCAGTGGTGTGCTTTGCGCATGGACAACTTTTTTGATTGGATGATGGAAGGTGGGCCTCCTTTGTTTCTGGGATAGACAAACCCAAGAAAACAATGGCAGCTGCAACAAGGACCTGATTCTGGTCAAACATGGTATGGAAAAGAAGAAAAGAATGAACGCGAAGGGGGGAGGACGAAAACGAGAATGTATTTATAGCGAATGGGTGCGTGCATGCATGCATTGATTCCAGGAGAGCGTTACATGTACGTTTCTGGTAACTCAGGTTCATCGACAATGTTGATGGTAACACAAAAGTAGGCTCAATATCATTCATTACAAAGGGTGATAGCCACCTCCTAAGAGACAATGTCCATCAGATCATATACAAGTCAAAAGTATACTAGTGGTGGCGGTAGCATTTCCATCCCAGTCTCAACCATTTTGCATGATGAAATAAATCCAACTCCATCACTCCCATCTTGTTCTTGACCACACACACGCGTGTCAATATGCCCAGAAAGAAAAAAGCTGCTTCCAACCGCGGTTTTGCAACAGTATCGACACCCAAAGCGATCTCTTCTCAACCAACTCCTCCTCCTCCTGCTCCTCCTGCTGCTGATAATGTCAACGTTCAACCATCGCAGCCCGAGATCACAAAGCCCCATTCACCCACTTCTCCAGCAACCATTGTGAAAAAAGACGATCCAGACGACAATATAACACGACTCGCCAAACGCTTTGCACATGTCAATGATCGTAAAGCCGAGACTCTCTTGAATGAACTGGGATCGCGTGGTGGTGTCAATGAAGACCAAGGCACAGCAGGAATGCGATCGTTTGCACTGACCGCCGATGTTGAGTTTGACTTGTTACAAGTACTTAAGCATCAAGGCAAGACAGATACTTTTGGTAAGGGGATCATCATTTTATTGTATTGTATGTGTGGATGGATTTGCTGATACGAGGAACCCAAAGGCACTGCAGGTCAGCCAAGCAAGAAACGCATCATCAACAATGCTTTTGACTATGATCGAGCTATTGGACATATGGATGTGGTGTACCGTACTTTACTCAAAATGGGATTTCATGCAAGCGATGTGATGGAAGCATTTGGTGGTACCGCTTCATCCGATATCAATCATCTTTTGGATTGGGTAAGAAAGAGGGGGGAGGGAGATCTATTCAGGTGGTGCAGCATCATTAATGATAGGGCCTTTAGCTTTGCGTCCATGTGCCCTATGATCGAATGCCAGTGGGCTTTTTCGACAAGTACTTTACGGAAGAAGGTCTCTCCATTCGTGCCGAGTTACCTGAAGGCGAGGTAAGCGTCCAAGTTGGATTATTTGGAATTGTGGCATTAAGATGATGCTTGTTAGATACAAGAAGGAGACAAGGAAAGGAGAATTGTGGAAGAACCCAAGGATGTGGTGGCGCTCAATCGCACCAATGATGATGATGCGATCAAGGAGGACGATGAGGATGATGTCAAGGCCAAGATTCTAAAGGCAGCTCAACAATATTATGAAGAGGTAAGCTCAACATGGTCATTGTTTTTGAACCGGTATCTGATTACAGCTTGTTATATATAGGAAGAAGAGGAGGATGAACAGGATATCAATGAAAAGCATGCGACGCTTCGATTGGAATTGACACAACTGGAAGAGCAACTTCCGAGGAACAGCGGCAAAAAGAAGAAAAAGTTCACCTCAGCAGCAGCAATGGATCCAGCCGACGTACAAGCCATTGAGAAAAAGATAGCTCATGTACGGCAATCTCTTCAGGATATCGAGAATGATTGGGACTTTGACAAGAGAAAAGCACAAGAGATCTTTGTTTCAATGCAGCGAGAAGCCTTGGAAGCACTCAAAGAAGCGCGTGAACGAAGAAAACAGCAGGAATTGGAAGAGAAACAGCAGGCTGCAAAGGAGGAGAAAGCTTCACCTGAACAACAAAAAGACGACCCATTAGACCTTGGCCTTGGTGATGAAGATGAAGATGACGAAGCCGGCGGACTCTTTGGCAACATGTTGGATGAGGAGGAAGAAACCGCTGCCACTCCAGTTGTATCCAAGGAGGAAAAAGTTTCATGGGAATTGGTGGATTTGGCGAAACCTGGTTGGATTGGAAGATACCCAAAGGAGATGCTACAAGAGTATTGTAAACAAAACACAGACTACACAAAGCAAGTCTACACCACCACGAGTCTCGGTGGCCATCGATGGCGAGCTACTGTCAAATTGGTGTCACGACAGCCTTTCCATGAACCCAGGATAGTGGAGATCCCTGGTCATCTTGCAACCAACAATACCAAGGATGCTGAACAGCTTGTTGCAGTAAGCGTTTACATGGCATATCATTCAGGGAGAAGAAAACTCATCACATGACGAGAATATTTTTAGACGGCGGCTCTTTTTGAATTGGATCCTGCATCTTCTATCTACCGTATCATGTCAACACCTTTCAAAGATCTATGGTTGCAGTGGGTCGAGGAAAAGGTAATTGTTTTCTTTGAATAACAAGGATGGAAAGTAAAAGACTCACACCTTGCATAGAATGAACGAGAATTACGTCCTCAGCTTGAAGAATCTAAAAAACGGATGCAGCTGTTTGTGGATTTGATGGATGGGACGCTCAACAAGAACAAGGAGGATAATGTAAGTGGAAATATCTTACGTTACACATGTCGATCTCTAATCCTTGTTATGTTTCTAGGCTCCTGAATCAGCAAGTGATCATCAGGCTGCTGGGGTGGAAGAGGAGAATAAGGAATCAACCAAGCCATTACGTGTCGATAAAAGTGCCATGTTTGCCCGTGTAAAGAATTCATTTGCAAAGAGAATACGGTCCAAGGAATACAATGATATGAAGGTAAGCTGCGGATTGAATATTACAGTTAGCCATTGTTGCTGATCATCTTTTAGAAAAAGCGAAGCGAATTGCCAATGGCCTCATATCGGGAAGAAGTACTTCGTCTGGTGCGTGATAACCAAATCGTCATTGTCTCTGGTGAAACTGGATGGTAAGTTCACACATAGCAAATCGGCTATTGACATGAATAACAATGACACCTGTGCATAGTGGCAAGAGTACCCAAGTACCTCAATTTCTAGCAGAAGAGCTCTTGCAAGGCAATCATAGTTACGGTTCAGTGATATGTACACAGGTATGACAACAATATGCTGAATGACGATCTAGTACTCAAAAACAATCATAGCCTCGAAGAATTTCAGCCATGTCTATTGCCAAGCGTGTTTCTACTGAAATGGGTGATTATCCAAGATCCATTGGTACCAAGAATGGCATGGTGGGATATCAGATTCGATTGGAGAGCAAGGTGGCGGATGAGAACGTGCTGGTCTTTTGTACCACGGCAAGTAGTAGCATAACGATGATCCTAAAGGAACTTTTATGCTGACATGTTGATATGCAGGGTATTCTTTTACGACGGCTAGAAAGCGATCCACATTTGGAAGGCATCACACATGTGGTGGTGGATGAAGTTCACGAACGTACACTTGACAGCGACTTCTTATTGATTGTGCTTCGTCGTTTGTGCCGAATCCGACATGATCTCAAGGTTATCCTTATGAGCGCAACAGTGGAGGCGCATCGGTTTTCTGAATACTTTGGTGGTTGTCCTGCCATCTCTGTTCCTGGAAGAACGTTCCCTGTCAAGGTACAATACCTTGAAGATGTCGTAGAGGCGACAGGTATCCATTGACTAGCTTTTACTCGCCCCGAATAATGGCTGATCATGCAACTCTATAGGATACACCATTGAAGAGGACTCACATTATGCTGTGCGACGAGAACGGATACACAAAGGTAACATACAATGTTTTGTATCACCTTGCTTGATCTAATACACATTGATACAGCACAAGGATCTGTTCAAGTATCAGGAGGACATGGCACGTCGCATAAGGTGCACTTTGATTGGTACGACAATGATTATGATGACGACGATCCATACGACATGACACGACTTGATGGCAAGCTCACGGTCAAGGATGGCGATGATGAACAAGACGAGACACCACCAAAATACAGCGACCAAACCCGCAAAATGATCAAACGCATGGATGAAAGCAAGATCAACTATGACCTTATCCTTGATCTACTGGACCATATTTGTATTCGATCACAGGATGATCCCAACAGTCAAGTACCTGACACGGGTGCGATCCTCGTATTTTTACCGGGTATGCCAGAGATTCGACGCTTATACGACATGGTGGCAGCGCATCGTGTATTGGGTGACACGTCTCAGTATATCTTGATTGCATTGCATTCGACGCTGTCTTCGGAACACCAGGAACGTGCATTTGATGTACCTCCAAAGGGCATGCGGAAGATCGTGTTATCCACCAACATTGCAGAAACAGGTGTTACCATTAGCGATGTCACTGTAGTCATTGATACAGGCATGGCCAAGATTGTCAGTTATGATCAAAAACGACGTATCACTCGATTACGCCAATCGTTTATTGCCAAGGCCAATGCACGTCAACGACGAGGTCGTGCAGGTCGTGTTCAAGAAGGCCTGTGCTTCCATTTGTTTACCGAGAACAAATATTTACAGGTACATGTCATGCAAATTTTACAATCACAGTTGATGCTAACATTCTTCTCAACATTCTAGATGGCCGATTATGAAACACCCGAGATCCTTCGTTTACCCTTGGAAGAACTATGTCTCAGGATTAAAGTGTGTGAGCTTGGACCCATTCAAGAGTTCCTTGGCACTGCTTTGGATGCACCTTCTCCTCAATTGGTGGTCAATGCTATTGAAACGTTGCAAGAGGTTCGTGATGGTTAAAGGATGCATGGGTTTTGCGAGATGGCTAATGCTTGGCATTGTTAGGTACAAGCCTTATCCACGGATGGGATGGAAACACTCACCGCATTGGGTGCTCATTTGGCGAACTTACCAGTGGATGTGCATATCGGCAAAATGATTCTCTTTGGTGCCATCTTCCGATGTCTCGATCCCGTATTGACGATTGCAGCGGCACTCAGTTTCAAGAGTCCATTTATGCGGCCTTTTGGTCGAGAAGTGGAAGCGGATGTTGCACGAGCCAAATTTAGATATGGTAAAAGAAGAGTGTTGCTATTACAGAAACAAATTACTGATAGATACTCTTTATTTAAAGCTGACTCGGATTTCTGGACCATCGTCAAAGCGTATCAAGCATGGCGTGATCAATTACAAAAACTGCAAGGACAAGGATCGGGATGGCGACGCAAGATTCGCGATTTTTGTGGTCGACACTTTTTGAGCGAGGCCAACCTTGAAATGATTGAAGACATGAAGCAACAATACCTGGAGTTGTTACTGGATATTGGATTTGTAAAGTCCAATGATATCGATGATTTGCAAGGATACCAGGTCAAACGTGGTGGCAAGATGCGCTGGTGCTCTGTCCCTCGTGTCTACAACGAACATGCAACATCTGTACCTGTGGTGAATGCAGCCATCATGGCAGGTTTATATCCAAAAATGGCGGAACGACATGGTGAAACGTTTGCCAACAACAAGCACACTGCAATGCGTATCCATCCATCCTCCATGCTCTTTGGTCGTGAGACGTCACTGAGCAGTGACTTTTTGGTATACAATACGGTGGTCATGAATGGAGAACAAATCTACATGTGGGAGGCGACTACCATCGAGCCCGTGGCTATTATGTTGCTAGCGTCCAATATGGAGATTAAGGTAACAATCAAGTCAATTGGGTTATTTGATACAAAAGTGGGTTAACAATGTATACGAATAGCACAAGCAACGCATCGTGATATTGGATGAATGGATCAAGTTTGAATGCTTTGCAAGATCAGCTGCATTACTCAAGTTCTTACGTATGGAGCTTGTAAGTATTTTTTTTATAATAGACAGGCCATATTATTTATTAATGATGATGCTTTGGATGCTCTAGACCAAATGGCTCACAATCAAGATGAAGCAACCCGCATTGGATCTTACTAGCTATAGTCAAGAAATGATGGATGTCATGGTGCGCACACTTGAAAGCAGACTTGAATAAATCGTGCCTCGTTATGGTGGTTTCTGCAAACAATGATATGTAATGCTCTTGTATACGTGGGCAGGGATGGCAGTGGCATACTAAAAAGGATACTGCATTGGGCACCTGATAAGAATGCATGATGAATAAAGAACCGCCAATATGCAGCATAATGAACGCAATGATGATTTACTCCCCGTCAGCGCGAGCCAGCTTTTTCTTGAGCACAACCACTTTTTGTCCCTGCCGTTCAAAGGTTTGCGTTATATGACATTTCATTCCAGTTTGACAATCGCTCACATTCTTGGAAGCCTCATTTCAACATGTTGTGGACACCTAATTTTGGGCCCATGGGCGTCACTCGTGAACAAGTCGTTGTCGGCTGGCTGAAACAACCAGGCAACTTTGAACGATTTATGCAAGCTCGTAGTGCGAACAAGCGGCTCGGTACAGCTCGCGAGAACAAGAGAGAAGTTGCAGGACTAGTTTGCACCTTGTTGCAGAATGCTGGATTCCATGGTCATACGCCACATGGTGTTGTCATCAAGTTGATTGCAATCATAAAAAGTTATAAGCGCGCACATGCATTAGCGACATCAGGAGGTAAGGAATCGATTATCAGCATTGCATTGGTGTGACAGTGATGTACATCATAGCCAGTCAATCCCAAGTCCGGGATGTATGCTCCTCTTACTATGATCTTGTCGAGCATATTGGAACCGCCATCGACGCCAATAACAAGTACGCCTCCTATCCAGTATCTCGTAATGTATCGCGTCCTCGTCGTGTATTGCGTCCTCGTGTTCTTTTTCAGGCAACCTCCCAAGCAGGTAATAGCTATCAGAAAGTAGACTTACATCAATTCACAAAGCATTATATACGTGTAATAGTCGTCCGCAAAGTAGCTGGATCAAAACCTCCTAACCGGGCATCACCACAACATAAAGGACAATCATTGAATCAACAAGCACGTAAAACTCGCATCGAAGAAATCCAAGCCCAGACTGCATTGATTCAGCAAATGAGAGAAGCCGGGTTTTCCAAGGATGAAATAGCTTCGCATCTTCAACTCCTCCAACAATAACCTTTTGTATAGGCCCCAGTGTGATGACATATCTCAATGCGCATGTCCATAAAACGAATCGTGAATAGGCAAAAATGTATTTCCATAGTACCTTTTAACGACATCCAGCTTCATCACATTATTAAAAAAGCACTGATCTCATAATATTACTATTGCTGTTTCTTTATCTACACCGAGAGCCGATATTGTACCGCCTACTGATATTTCTGGTACATTCATGTATGTGATATGAAACCATTACTAGTCATTCACATAACACCTTGATACATCTTCTTTATTGGAGGATGTTGATTACAGACATACCTTCCTAAAGATAATCATCATCCCATTCGTGCAGCATACTGTCAACGACGCGTCGGGTAACCATCACGTGCTCGTTTCACTCAGCTCATCACCTTGCCTGCTATTAGCAGCAAACAGCTCCATCACGCTTTCGTTATATAAAACATGAAGATATCTGTTCTTCTTGTAATAATGAAGCGTGGAGCATTGGTGATAACGAACCTGATCAGCATGCCTTAGAACATCCTGTGTGAAAGTTCCAAGCTCGAGACAAGCAATCTCAAGGTCATGTACCATCCATCCTGCTTATATATGTTCCTTCGTTCCCATCCGATCATCGTCGGACGCTCCCATTCAACATTTTCATAATGAAGTGATGGGTCGTCATTAGAACAAAGTTAACCAACATGTCTAAGACTATCTTTTGTGAGAGTTTCAAGTTCGAGTTGGACCCTCTCGAGGTTATGGGCCGTACACTCTATTCATGTTTCCGTCGTCTTACTGCATTTGGATTACCCGCATTCAGAATCTTACAATAAAGCATGCATTTTTTAAATGAATGAAGTCGATCAGCATGACTCAGCGAACCTTCTTACCAAGTTTCATATTCGAAATCGGGAATCCCAAGGTACTGCATACTAATCGACATTTCATGAATTTGGACGGGGGCGGAATTTCCGACCAGCATAGTAAATCCCCTATTATACCCTCCCATTCCCAATTTTCAAATGAAGCATGAGGTCTTTATGAGAACGGAATTGATCAGCATGTCCAAGTGCACGTTGTGTGAAAGTTTCAAGTTTGAGAAAGGGAATCTCGAGACATGGGGCCGTCCAACCTACAAATATACCCATCCTTTCATCGTCCGACGCTCTCATTTTAATTCTCACATGCGACTTTAATATGAATGGAGCTGATCAGCATGTCGATGCCCAGCGCCCTGACCAAGTTTGACGATGGAGGTGGACAACCGCGGGGGTGTGCACTATGCACCCTACTTGCGTTCCGTCCGTCCATTGTCTCTCATATATTCGGACCGCCCGATTCATTGAAACATTATAATGAAGCATACGGTTTTTAAATGAATGGAATTGATCAGCATGACGGAGAGAATCTTATTACCAAGTTTCAAGTTCGAAATGGGGAATCCCAAGGTTATTTATACTAAATGACATTTCATGAATCCGGCCGGGGTACGGAATTTCAGGCCATCATAGTAAACCCCACATTATACCCTCTCATTCTAAATCTTTGAATGAAGCATGGGTTCTTTATTAATACAAAGTCGTTCAGCATGTCCTAGAGCACATTGTGTGAAAGTTTGAGGTTCGTGACAGGCAATCCCAATATCATGCATTGATATCAGTGTATATGGATCTGGCTGACTGCCTGACAGATTTAATTTCCACCTCTTCCACTCCCACTTTATTTCCTTCTTCCTCCCATTCTCAACTGTTGATGCATTCAAGTACAACTACCGCCTGCGAACGATTGTCCTGCTCCAACCCATCATGTCAATCCTACAGTTGTCTTGATCTGATTGTCTTTGATTGAATGGCATGGCGTGTACACAGCCCTGTCGCTCTACTACAACACACGGTTTTGCACACTCCTCTGCCACGACCAACGTAATAGCAGTTGGCATCAGCAATGTCTTCAATTCCGTTGTCTCAAGTTACTTGCACCAGCTTCTCTTCGGCCTTTTCACGTCAACAGCAGATAGGCATTATATATAGAAACAGCTTTATTTTACGTGTAGCAGCTTGTTTCAATACATACGATTTGCCTATGGATATGGATATGGATATTGCTTTGGTGGATGGGATAGGAGGAATTGGATATATCCAACGCGTGGAAAAAGAGTGCATCCATTGTCAACAACTTTGGCTTAATGGTCATCCTGAACGACGGGTGCATCCAGTTGCGTACTTTGCACACTAGCCCACGGCAGCTACTATCATCATTCTTTGTGCAACATGTCAACTTGTGTATAACCGTCATCCTCCAGCATATAATTCGCCATCTCACGTTCATCCAATTGCCTTTGCACAAAGCACGCTCAAAAGATAGAAACTTTCCAAATCGATGTACCCATTGGAGCACAATCTCCCGTTCAATTTATCTCTTGTGAATGATGTTGGAATAAAGGATTGCTTTAGCGACCTTCTTCCTGAGTTGGATCTCATTGTGTGTGGTCACTTGATGCATTGTACAATAAAAAAATGGATTGGAGGGTATATAGCCACGAGTGGATGCTGTGATAAAGGAAGTGAGAGGCATGATGATTGATTGATACATTGTATTTTGAACAAGACTGTCTCATCACATGATGTCACCTGTCAATGTAAAAGTATGTAGTAGTAGCAGATCAATGTCGGCACCACCCACTGTCACACGGTTATTAATCCCCATGTTGCTTCTTTAATATGGCCAAGACATTACTAACATTGTAATCAATAAGAGCTAGCGGGTATCTGTGTGTCATTTTTATTGAACAATGACAATAGACAAAGAGCCTGCGGGTACATTATACTATCTCTACCCCCAAAGAGCATCGCTTGCTGTTGGTATCGTATCAGTTTGCTTCTTCCATATGCATCGTTGCTATTCTATAGGCACGTGGTATGGGCAATAGGGCTTGTTGCTATGCAGCACAGGTGATAGGTGGACGGGTATCCAAAGTGACTTGAATCCTCGTGGTTGTCAACCTTTATCTCAGCTTGTCAGGTCCGCAGGTTCTTAAGCGTGCAAGTAGTCGATCGTAACGATGAGTCTCGAAGCAGTGGGAGAAGCACAAACCAAATCGCATTTCGAACATGAGACCGAGACGCTTGTACTTATATCGTCCTTGATTCAATCGCAAAAGACAGATGACCTTACGCGCCTAAGTGAAATTGTACGTAGCCGTTGGTGTGTGTATAATAAGAATAAGAGGCGTTAACCGAGACACCAATAGCTCAACACGTATCAAGAGCAGTCTTACTTGCTTGACCCTCACCTGGAATCTATCATTGGACCTGTGATGGAGAGCATTCGGGATCATGTTTCTCGAAACGAGGCGTGTCCATTGCTGTTTCGGTTGCTTTATCTGTTAACCAAGACACGCGGATATAAGACGATCGGTAATCGAGGGACTTTGTACCTTGATGGCATCATCATTCATTGACACTATTTGCATTTAGTGAAATTTATGCCGCATGAAGTGACAGATCTCGAGCCCGTATTTGCCTATTTATGCAACATGAAGGATGCCCCTTGGGAGATTCGATATATCTGCTTCGTCTGGCTATCCCTGATCTGTATCATTCCTTTCGATCTTAAGCGTGTTGACAGTTCTCCAGAACCAGAGGTGAGCACTTATGCATAGCACATAGAGAGAAGCGCGTCTGACACATAAGCATTAGAAATCGTTGCCATCACGGATATTGGAGGTTTCCAAATCATACCTCAAATCAACAGGAAAGGAACGAGAAGCTGCTGGGCTTTTGATTGCTCGACTGCTTAGCCGCAAAGAAGTATGCAATGACTACATGTCTTCCTTTATTGCTTGGTGCAAAACCCAGCTTTGCAGCGATCATTCAGACGTATTCGAGGTACATTATACATATACAACACCACTCGCTCTTTGACTAAACAGCTCTTGACGTGTATAGGTTGCCGGTATTTTATCATGCCTTTGCTCTCTTTGTCAATTTGCACCACGTGAACAGCTCTTGCCAGTGTTTGATGAGCATGTTGTCCCACTACTCGATATGCCATTCTTCGACAATTATAGCAGCAATAGTTTGATACGCAAGCTTCGCATCAAGTTAACGCAACGTGTTGGATTATGCTTTTTGAAACCAAAAATCGCACCATGGCGTTATCAGAGAGGCAATCGCTCTTTACACGAGAATTTGAAACAAACGCCCAAAGTACAATCCACCACTCCTCAGGCAATCGACAATGCGGATGAAGATGCGGAAGATGAAATACCTGATTGCATGGAAATGGTCATTGACATTTTGCTTAATGGATTGCGTGATAAGGTGTGTATAACTATCAGGATGGACGGGAATGAAACAAGGATATTAAAGTATCATCATCATTATCCAAGGACACCATTGTACGCTGGTCAGCAGCTAAGGGTATTGGACGCATCACGCAACGTTTGCCTCAAGAGCTCGCTGAAGATGTTATTGGCTATCTACTTGAATTGTTCCAAGAAAACACTTTTATTAGTCCATCAAGCGGTGAAACAGATCTCAGTGCAGTCTCTGATAGCACATGGCACGGTGTATCCTTAGCAGTCGCCGAATTGGCCCGAAGAGGTCTTTTGCTACCTGATCGATTGACTGAAATCATTCCATGGATTCTCAAGGTATGCATATATTCTCTTGTTCATAGGATGCACCAGGCTGATCCTCGTTTATGCACAGGCTTTAAAGTTTGATTTGAAGCGTGGATCACATTCTATTGGTATTCATGTGCGTGATGCTGCTTGCTATGTATGCTGGTCCTTTGCACGTGCATATGCTCCAGAGATCTTGGCCCCCTTTGTAAACGATATTGCCAGGAATCTTGTCGTGGTTTCAGTATTCGACAGAGAAGTGAATGTGCGACGTGCCAGTAGCGCTGCGTTTCAAGAAAATGTCGGCAGACAGGTAAATGCAATCATGGGATCATCCATACCTCCTCTTGCTAAAGAGCCATGTTGTTTAGGGATTATTCCCTGCAGGAATTGATATCATTCAATTGGCGGATTACTTTACCGTGGGCAATCGCAGCAATGCTTTCCTCAAAGTCGCATTTGATATTGCAAGGTATGTCATCCCATTGAAACCTAGGCTATTGGCTACAGCGCGTATTCTCTTTTTTATTAGATTCGAGACCTATCGCTATGCCATGATTGATCATTTGATCCAGAGCAGTATTCGTCACTGGGATAAAGCCATTCGAGTGCTAGGTGCTAGTGCGCTCAGTCGTTTAGTGGAGCACGATCCTGGTTATTTTATTAATCATGTTCTTCCCCAATTGGTAAGCAGCCCATGCGCATACGTATGAAACTTGCTATTCATCCAAAAAGTGATATCATAGGTCCCACTCGCTGCTTCCACGGACATGCAAGTGTTACACGGTGTGCTGCTTGCCATTGCTGAAATTTGTCTGGCACTCAAATCGTGTCAAGTTATGGAACAAGGCACGAGCGCCTTTTGGAAGTACCATGAAGAGCTTGACAAGGTAGTTGTGTGGTAGTACAATGATGTTTATTTATCATGCTGATGGATCAAAATAGGATCTTGCGGGTGTCATCAAAGGAATTGCTCCAAGATTGCTTGATACCTTTGGATCAGAACATACACGTGAAGCTGCTTGCCGCTTGATTGAATGTTTATCCTTGGTGGATATGCCTTGTGACCAGGAGACACTTGAGCATTGGAGAAAACTGGTCTATACATCACTCGAACGAAAGGAGGAGAGTGTTCAGCAATTTGCAGTGGAAGCATTTAGTGCATTCTCGGCCACCTATGGTGTTGATCAACAGGCAATCGACATTTGTCTTGATAAAATTCGGTCGTCCCGCATGATCTATGGTAGACGTGGATACGCGCTTGCTGTGGGCAAGTTATCCTATATACAACAAGACCGACATGACTGGTTATTACAAGTACTCTGGTCTTTATGTTCAGCCGCACAAGTTCAGGTATTCCATTCATTTAATTTTATTTTCCTCTTCATCCACGTGTAACACTTTTATTAGCAAGAACACCAAGCAAATGATGCAGAAGCCAAACGTAATGCGGTGATTGGATTGCATGATATCATTCGAGGATTGGGAGACCATTTCAAGACGATTCTATCCAAAAGCGACTTTGTCAAATTGTTCCAGAGTTTGCAAGGCTGTCTAGGGGATTATAGTACTGACCAGCGAGGCGATGTTGGCTCCTGGGTGCGCGTTGTGAGCATGGAGTGCTTGCAAACATTGATACAATTGGTGTCACGATTGGATTCTTCGGACAGTGATCCATACTTGTCTCCAACCATGATCAGCAGCTTAATGAGCAGTCTTCTCAAGCAAAGCGTCGAGCGTATCGATAGAGTGCGTGAATGTGCTGGCGGCGTAATTTGTGCTTTGATTTATGATACCGATACACTTTCCATACCCAGCGACAGCATCCTTCGCAATGCCCTTCACAGGTAAAATGATCATTCACATAACGTCGTCCAATCTCACACATTCTATTGTAGGGATATACCATGGTCGTCACCCTCTGAATTGTATCCTGCAGTGACACCTATTCTTAACGTGGCGGAATACCGACTTGATCTTCTTACTGGCATTATCACAAGTGCTGGTGGATTGACAGAGACATTGGTAAGTGAACCCTCTTGGATCGAGGTAAAATAGTCAGATACTGATTACTGTTGTCTTATCAAAGGTACGCCATTCAAGCTCATGTCTTGTTGATTACATGAATGATTTACCTACCGTATCCGAGGACCAAGCGTCATTGACATTGGATGCCATGTGTCGCTGCATACTGAGCTTGTTCACTACGTACGAACGACAGGATCGTGTTATCATGCCTTTATTGGATGTCATTGGATTGCTTTATGAGTCTGGTACTTTGAGCAATGCTGCGGATAACATGTAAGTGTCTTTTTCTTTGCGTATCATGATGATGTCTTCTAATTTCTGAACCTAGACATATTGATATTCTCATGTCGACACGCAAGGAATGTATGAGAACCAAGAACATTCGTAAATTACTATCGGCTATCAAGCTCTATGCAGGAATGGCTTCCGCTACCACAAGTGCACGGGTGAAAAATAAGGCATTACAACAAATGTTGGCCTATCTTGTACACGCCTTTCCTCGAATTCGGATGGAGGTCTCTGATCAACTATACACGTACTTGTCATTGCTCGATATTGAAAAGGCAACGGATCAAACGGCAGAGGCTGAAGAGATATTAACGACGACAGAATGGTAAGAATAGAGGCTTGCTTGCCTTTGATTTAGTTTTGGTGTTAACAAAGAGGCTA
Source organism: Lichtheimia corymbifera B2541 (assembly GCA_000697475.1). NCBI lineage: Eukaryota > Fungi > Mucoromycota > Mucoromycetes > Mucorales > Lichtheimiaceae > Lichtheimia > Lichtheimia corymbifera. Next base: position 159,863 of record JNEU01000786.1, read on the forward strand.
GGTCTACATTGAACCAAGACGTCAAGGATGCAAGGGACAAGTTGTATTCTCTGTTGGATATACCAAAACCAGTATTGAAGAAAAAAGCCTAAAAGGGTTACACATATTGCTTGTGGTTGGTTCCACATTTCCCACAACAATGAAAACATAGGTCAGCAGCGTTTTTATGAATTGATGAATGAGGATGGATTAGAAGAATGCATTATTTTTATATAATAAAATGGGATTATGCGCTAGACATTAACATGCGTACGTGGGGTGGCCCTGGATACTGATGATCAATGAGGGGGATGTTCCTAAGCAAATCATTTGAACTGCATTGAGGATTGCGGTGTTTTGCATCACGAATTTAAGACCGAAGACCGTGGAAAAGCCGAACGCGTAAGCTTTCTTTACGACCATGAGCAAACCGATTGGGGAATATCCTGTCCATGGCTTAATGCCAAAGCAAGACACTCAAGCAGCTGGCTTCATTAAGAAATATCCAGAGTCTGATGGCCGTGGTTCGGTCGTTGCCATTCTTGACACAGGCATGTGGGGGGATTGTTCGAGAGTGTGTATGGGGTTGTTGTTGCTGCATATACTGAACGATATTCCATATTTATAGGTGTTGATCCTGGAGCTGCTGGTATGCAGGTAAGATAATGAGAATGATGATGATGAGAGAGGAAGGATGGGATAATAATGCGTTGTTTTATTCAGGTTACAACTGATGGTCAGCCAAAGATAATCGACATTGTGGATTGTACTGGTGGAGGTGAGTAATTAATATCTTATCATGGTGTTCAAGAGGGGGATTCATCTTTTTCTGCAATAGGCGACGTTACTACAACCAAAATTGTGAAGCCTGTGGAAGAACAGCGTGACAACGACAAAGTTTCGGTGATTCCAGGACAGAGCGGACGTTCGTTGATCATTGATCCATCATGGAAAAATCCTTCAGGGGAATATCGTGTGGGTGTGAAGCGAGCTTATGAGCTTTTCCCTACTGAGTTGGTAGCACGATTGAAGAAGGTTAGGACATGTTCTTGGGAAGATCAGCTGGTAGGATATACGATTAAACGCCCCATTGCATGATAGGAACGTCGTGAGCAATTCGAGTTGAAACATGGAAGATTGTTAAGCGACGCACAGACCCAACTTGCCGAATTCCGCAAAACCAATCCAAACACCACCAAAGATGAACAATTGACCGAGAAGAAGTCTGATCTCGAAGCTCGCGTCGAGGCACTCAAAGAAATCTTGAATTCGTATGAGGATCCAGGCATGGTTTACGATTGTGTTGTGTTCCATGATGGAGAAAATTGGCGAGCCGTCATTGATGTCAACGAATCAGGCGATTTGAGAGGTACAAGCAGACGCATTGTTTGAATTGATATATTGGATATGCTAATCACGTGCATGTTTAGGTGCTCCTTGTATGACTGATTACAGAAAGGAGTTGCAATACCACACCTTTGGAAAAGCCGACTTGCTTAATTTCTCAGTGAATATCTACGACAATGGTGATCTCTTGAGGTAAGCATTGTGTGATAACACATGATGATGATTTGGTTGCTGAATATCATTTCCATAGCATTGTGACCTTGTCTGGAAGCCATGGTACACACGTTGCCGGTATTGTCGCAGCCAACTTCCCCGATGAACCCGAGCTGAATGGTGTAAGGTTGATAGAATATTTGCAAGATGTAACATACTCACATGATATATGTATATATAGGTGGCCCCTGGTGCTCAATTGGTTTCGCTTCGTATTGGTGATTCTCGTTTGGGATCTATGGAAACCTGTCTTGGTTTGACACGAGCTGCAACACATCTTGCTATCAACAAAGTTGACCTCGCGAATATGTCGTATGGAGAATCAAGCAGCCTACCCTCCGATGGTCACTTTATTCGTTTGCTTGCTGAAGAAGTGATTTCAAAGTCCGGATGTCTCTTTGTTACCAGTGCAGGAAATGATGGACCTTGCTACAGTTCTATTGGTGCACCTGCCGGCATGTCTTCAAGTTTTGTCACTGTAGGAGCTTATGTCAAGCATGCTCAAATGGAAGCCGAATACGCATTGCTCGAGTCTGTGGGTGAAAAGCCATACACTTGGTCTTCTCGTGGTCCTTGCACTGATGGTTATCAAGGTGTTGATATTTATGCACCAGGAAGTGCCATCACAAGCGTTCCTGTATACGGTCTTCATAAGCTGGATCTCAAAAATGGCACCAGTATGTCAAGGTAAAAATGTTTGCTTTATGAAGTGGAGTAGCAGACATAGTGGAACTGACACTCGATTTTAGTCCCAATGCTTGTGGATGCATCGCTTTACTTGTTTCCGCCCTAAAGAGAGAACAGGCTTCTTACACGCCCTATCGTCTAAAGACCGCGGTGGTTCAGAGTGCAAAATCAGTGGACGATCCTTTGAACGTCGGATTCATTCAAGTCGACAAGGCATGGGAATACTTGAAGGAATATAAGGATAGGAAGGATCTTGATATCATGTTTGAGGTGGGTTTATTGTTCAACGAGGTGGAGGTCAGGTTACTCATATGCACAACGGTAGGTTACTGTCATGAAGCGTGGAAATCAGCGTGGTATCTACCTTCGTGAGCATGAAGAAACAAACCAGACTCAGTATCTCACCACACGCGTGCGTCCCAAATTTATGGGTGAGACCGATCCCGAGAACCCAAAGAACAACATGTCCAAGTTTGAATTTGAGGCTCGAGTGGCATTGGTTACCACCGCATCATGGGTTTCTGCACCTGACTTTGTTTACATTGCATCTACCGGTATGGCTCCAATGATCATCACGTGATATAGCATCTAATATTGTATCTATAGGTAATGCATTCCAGGTCAAGGTAGACCCCAGTAGTCTAGGCGATGGCCAATTCCATTACAGTGAAGTGCTTGGCTATGATACATCTGCACCCGAACGTGGACCTCTCTTCAAGATTCCAGTTTCGGTGGCCAAACCCACTGTTCCAGCAAATGGTTCCATTGGCTTCTCCAATATTGAATTCGGACCAGGCGATATTATCCGCCGTTTCCTTCATGTGCCGGAAGGTGCCACCTATGCAAAGCTTACCTTGCGATCCAAGTCACAGGTTGAAACTTGCCCTGCACGCTTCATGCTCCATCTTCTCCAACTTGTGCCACAAAAGAATCAAAAGAAAAAGCACACATACACCTTCCTCTTGGGCTCTGGATCGTTTGGTAACACCAATTCGGAAGATCAAGTCATTACTGTGCGATTTTCAGTGCGAGGTGGTTTGAACCTTGAGGTAACTATTACCATCACCATCCAATCCAAAGGGGTTTATAGTTATTTAATACTTTTATGGTCGCATAGGTTTGCTTAGCACAATTCTGGTCAGGCTTGGGAAGACATTTTGTGGATCTCGAGGTGGACTTCCATGGTATTCAATTAGCTGGTAACCAAGCAAGCGGTGATAGCATACTTCGACTTGAACCCCAAGTGACACGTTTGGATGTGATGGCCCCTGTGAGAAAAGAGACCAAGGTCGATATTAGCGCGAGTTTCTGTAAGATCAAGCTGCTTAGTTGCATCATGCCTGGAGGAATAGTATGCTCATTTTAACTTTTTTAGCGACCTTGCGCAAGTATCTTCGAGCTTCAGATGCTGAAATCGCTCCACTCAAACCTGAGCGTAACACCCTTCCCAACTCCCGTATTCTCTATGGTTTGGTGCTCACATACAATGTCAAGATTGAAAATTCGACGACCATTACGCCGCGTTTCCCAACTGTGATGAACCAACTTTATGAACACTTTTTGGGTGGTGTTTTTGGTATCAGTAAGTAGTGCTTTTGAATTTTCCCCCTTCCATGATCTGCTAACCTCGCTACCTAGTTTACGATGCCAATCGTAAGATCGTTGGCTACTTTGATGTATTTGACCACAAGTTCAAGCTCGATGTCAAGGGCGACTATACCATCATGTTGCAATTGGTTGGAGAGGATGAGAAGGTCCTTGAAAAGCTAAAGGCGACCATTTGTGAATTGGATATGAGCGTCAAGAGCATCAACTTTACGGCTTATGCAACCATGGCTGGTGTCTTTAAGGGTGAAAAGTCCTCTATCAATAAGACCGGTTTGGAGAAGCGTGAACCGCAAGTCTGTTACTTGGCTCCTCCCATGGATGATCAGCAATGGCTTCCCAAAGAAGCCAAGGCAGGAGATGTGCTTGTTGGCAAACTCGGATTTACCAAAGAAAAGGTAGATGGTGGCCAATATGAAGTCCTTTACGCCATTCCTCCAGAAGCCAAACAAGCCAACAACAACAATGGCGGTAAAGATGCCAAGCCAGGTCAAGAGAAGCTTGAAGAACAACTTGCTGATGCCCTTCGTGATATTCGCATTTCGTATCTTGACAAGTTTGAAGGTGATGCACAGAAATCTCTCTTGTCCAAGCTTGAATCCGATTACGCCAACGATATTGTGTTCCTCCAATCGAAGATCGATCGAGTATGGAAACACGCGGGTGGTAGTACAGAATGCTTGGGTGCAGCAGCTTCAACAGCCGAGCAGCAAGATAAATTGAGCAAGGAACATGCTGATGAGATTGTTCAGCTTTCCGACAAGATCGCTGGACAAATCGATAAGGCGCAATTAATCGAGTTTTATGGCCGTTACCCACAGGAAGATCCACAGCAATCCGATGATATTGCAGAACAACGTAAAGAAAACGACAAAAAGAAGCAAAAGCTGGTCAATGCTCTAAAGAACAAGACGTGGGCCCTTGCCTGTGTGTCCACTGACAAGCAAGCAGCGGATGGCTTTGAAGCAAGCTTCAAGGAACTTAAACAATGGGCTCCCCAAGAGAATGATATTGGCATGACATTGGCAAAGGTCAAACGAGAACGCATTGCAGGACGTCTTGGAACAGCTTTGAAGGTTCTCAACAAGTTCATCTCGGATGTAAATGTTAAATCGGATACCGTGAATGATTTGCAACAAGCATGGAAAGTGCGTCAAAGCCTCTACACTGCTCTCGGCTGGTCTGTTTGTTTGACTTATGATCAAAGTTGGGCTGTCATTCGTTCTCCACCAGGAGGATATGCTCCTTTCTAGTATGTACGTTTAATTACTATAGCGAATAAACAGTGTGGTACTAGATCACGAACATAAATATCTATAAATGGATGATAAGGATGATCGCTGTTTATATTAAACTCAGCAGCCGGACGTGCATTAATCAATTTTCGTGCACGGACCACATCGGCACCATCTTCCACAGCTCCGTTGAAATTACATACAACGACGATTTACGCAATGATTTATAGCATTTTATGGTTCCACGGATATAAGAGTGATTGAAGCAAGGGTTGCAATGCTCAACGTATCTCTCAACGAGAGCAGTGACATGCATAATTTAGCGAGCGGACGGCGACAGGGACGTTTTGTTATCTTCTTTTTTCGCAAGATCCTATCATTCCCATCTCAAGAGGTTATATGAAGGCATCCCTTTTTAAGTCCATGATAGTGGTAGATTGAAGCCAATGGGTTGTCAAGTTTTCCATTTACTTGGATTTCCAATTCGCTACTGATGAGCTTCAACTTTTAACACGGAGCATGTATATAAACATGGTATGCTTTTATCACGTTTAGTATCGTGGAGCCTAGCTCATCTGCACTTATGATACCGTCCAAGGCTCGTTTTTCTATTTTCTTGTCACAGGGATGAATAGCCATACCATGCATGTTTGTTTTCCAGCATGTCAAAAGGTAAAAAAGACGTGGTTGATTGCCTGATTCGTATGTACCCTTGTGCTTACTAAAGAATGAAACATAATGGAAAGGTATTCATTGCAGCAAAACCTGACCTCAATCAAAAAATGGGTACCAACCGTGGTCCATTGTCCATTTGCCTCCTCATTCAGTGTCATTATGTATGTATTAGGGGGGAAAAGCATTGCAAATAAAGGGGTCTCATGGCAATCTCCATGGCAACCCAAACATGTACACTTCTGAGTGGTCTCAAAAGATAAACCGTTCATTGTGAAATTGCTCCACAGAGTATGTATGCTCATACTTGTGGTGATCGAAACTTCGTCGCACAGGCCTTGATGATGTCAGGGGTATGCTTTGATCGACTTTATTAGCATGTTGTTGTTACATGGTAATAGAGATCATCGTGCATTTATGTGCTCAAGGTATACAACTATTACTTGCACAAACTTAGTCCATAAGCAGGATATGACCCAATTCATTTCTCTTCATAATGATAACCCATATTTTATTCTTTTTCCTTGTAACGAAGACGATTCTATCAGCAAGGACAATTGTATGAATTCGATTGGCCGAGATGTCGTCGGTCATGTCTCAAATCAATGCAACCCGAGGCTATTGTGACTTTGGACACGCTTCCTAATTTCAGTCTCGCGTTCTATCATTCGCGACTTTTGGCAAGGTTCGTCAGAGTTGTCATGAGCGAGAAGCGGCCATTCTTTGAAGATCAGAGCTTCACCACACCATCACCACAGCAAAAGATACCAAGAGTCGAAGCAGCTACCGATGAAATACCACAACCCGATACAACTGAACCCGACATTCCTTTGCCTTCCTTAGCACCACAACCACCTGTACAACAATATTCACAACTTCCCCTCTTCCGCTCGATCGTTGGAGATGAACAAACAGATGCCGAGTTGAACAACCTTCTCAATATCTGCAATGGCGATCTTCAAATGGCTATCAATGCGTACTATTCAAAAAAAGACGCTTCGACCAGCACCAACACCACCACCACGACTACGACGGCTACTACCACTGCACCAACACCAGGCTTGCTTTATTTTGGGGATGCTATTATCAAAGGTATATATCTTGTCATGGTATCCAACGAGGGGATGTATATTGAGTATGCGTGTTTAGGATGGTCCACCATGTCTGGCAAATGTCCTGTCAAGGAAGGTGACTCTGTGATTCTGGAGCGATCCAAGCACGTGGAGGAATCTGGATCTCGTTTCGGCAGATACGGCAAGCGACGTGAGAATACCATTGTACGTTTTTCAAGCGAGTCAGGTCGTGAAATTGGACGCATTGATACATCAGAGGCACGTTACATTTCAAAACTACTCGATCTCGGCATATGTGCTTTTCGTGCATCGATTGTCATTTGTCCCTATCACTTATCCACAGCCAACGACATCTTTCTTCATGTGCAATGTTACTTTACCACCAAAGCATTCGACAATGAACCCATGATGACAGGCTCACCGGATCATGATGATGAAAGATCATATAAGGATCGAACATTGGCATTACTGAGCATCATGCGAAAGACGAATCTAAAAGCAACAAAGTCTACGGTACGACGCATTAACATGAAAACGGGTGTCGATGATGATGAGACCTATGATATGATCACGCAATCCATCGCCAATGGTTCTTTCATGACAGCAACACAACACAAAGATGATGATGACGACCCTGATGCTTTTGAAGAAAAAGAAGTCTCCAATGAGCAGTTGGATATGATTTATGGAAAAGCACAGTTCTATGATGACCAAATCTCACCCATGGAGAATCCAGAGACAATGGCAATCGAATTGAAACCTTATCAGAAAAGAGTAAGATCGGATCCGGAACAAGTGTGTCGAATGTATCTGACGGGTTGTGTTTTATATGTAGGCATTGGCTTGGATGGTGGACATTGAATCACACAAGGAAGCGGATGAAATGCGACGTATGCATCCATTATGGGAACAATACGAATTGACACAAGGTGAAAATGGCGCTGATGCTCCTCGATACTTTTATTTCAACCCATACAACGGTAATAAGGATGATACTGGTTTCTTGATAGGTGGTGGTGATACTCAACCATTGAATATTTATATAGGCAAGTTGACTTTGGAGTTCCCAGAAACGGATTCTCAAGAACGAGGAGGCATTTTGGCTGATGGTAAATAGGGAGAAAAAGGGAATCATTCATTGAGATCATGCAACTCATGAATTTTTAAAAAGAAATGGGCCTGGGAAAGACAATCGAGATCTTGAGTTTGATCCATAAAAACCGCTACATACCCAATATCACCGCCATTCCTTCGGATCCTCAAGCATCCCCTACTACGCTGGTCGTATGCCCAATGACATTATTGGCTCAATGGCGTGATGAATTGACACGAGCTTCAAAACCTGGTTCCATCAGAGTGGAAGTTTACTATGGCGAGAGCAAGGGAGCAAACACAATAGACCAATTATGCCGCTGGGACGGTATGGCGCCTGATGTCCTTGTCACCACCTATCACACCGTGATGGCCGATTGGAACAGCGATGATAGCTTTCTATACAAAGTATCCTTCTGGCGCGTGGTTTTGGATGAGGCACATACGATAAAAAATCGGCTTAGCAAGACATCACAGGCATGTTGTGCTCTAAAGAGTACAAGACGATGGGCCGTCACTGGCACTCCTATACAGGTAAGCTTGGTAACGTGTGTATCTACACAATTAGAGACTCACCTATTTCATCTTTGTAGAACAAACTGGATGATCTTTTTTCATTGGTGCGATTCTTGAAGCATGAGCCATGGTAAGGTGGATGATAATGTGGGGGGTGGATACATACATGGCACTAAGCGCCGTTATCATCATCATTAGGGCGAATTATACCTTTTGGCGAACATTCATCTCGATTCCTTTTGAGAAAAAGAATATCCATGCGCTCAGTGTTGTCAAGGCTATCTTGGAACCTATTGTCTTGAGACGTACAAAGAATATGACCGATACCTATGGCAATCCTATGGTTCCTTTACCGCCACGAGAGATCAATATTGAATACCTCGACTTTTCACCGCCTGAGCAAGACATTTATGACTCTTTACAAGCGGATTCAAAGACCAAATTTGCCCACTTTTGTGCTGCCGGCAAAATCCTCAGCAACTATGCATCCATCTTTCAACTTCTTATGCGATTACGACAAGTGACATGCCATCCCTATCTTGTATTACGCAAGAATGATGATAACATACAAACCAAGGATGGTGGCATCACGACACTGGATTCTTTAATCGAGCGATACTCTTCACAAGGTGATTACAGCATGTCGGTGCTGAAAAAGCTGATGGCAAAGCAATCTGGGGAAACTGTTGAAGATTCTGAGGCGGATGAATGCCCTCTTTGTCTTGATGTTGCGGACTCTAAGATCATGTTACCTTGTATGCATATGTTTTGTCGTGAATGTTTAATGACTTATTTCGAGGTAAGCTTTCAAGCTCACGGATGAAAAGAAATATACAACTAACTTGGACCTATTAGAGAAAAGAGGCAAAGGGTGAAGCTTATGAATGCCCATCGTGTCGCAAGCAAGTTGAGCAAGCGGATTTACTCGAGATCACTAATACCACCAATACATCGGATGATGCTTCGACGTCCTTGGATATTCGACAAGCTGTAGGAGGATACCGACCATCCGCCAAGATTAACGCCATGATTCGACATATCCGAGATTATCGCAAAGAAAAGCACAAGACAGTCGTATTTTCGCAGTTTACGGGTTTCCTTGACCTTATTGAACTTGCACTGAAAAAGGAAGGCTTTTCATTTGTACGGCTTGATGGATCCCTCTCTCAATCACAACGTGAAAATGTCCTGGCTGAGTTCGCCAACCCTGACAACAAGGTCAATATTTTGCTGATCAGTTTGCGTGCAGGCGGTGTAGGTCTGAATCTGACATGTGCGACTCGGATATTGATGATGGTACTATTGAGGACTTTTTATTTTGTTTGCAGCCTATTGACCTTGATCACCATTTCTAGGATCCTTGGTGGAATTATGCAGTGGAAGCGCAAGCCATTGATCGTGTTCATCGTCTAGGTCAGGAGAAACCCGTATGTGTTGCATGAAACATGATAGCATTGGCTTTTTTGTTTTAACCATTCAATTTAGGTTGTCGTGACACGATTCATCATGCGTGGAACAGTGGAAGAAAAGATCTTGGCAATCCAAAACCGAAAACACGTACGTAGAGATACCTTGACTATGGATGCTTACAATGCTAATACACCCTTGTATAGGAGCTCATCAATCAACTGTACTCGAGCAAAGAAGATGCCAAGGCTCAAAAGATCAATGATTTACGATTATTATTTGATACTTCTCAAGAATAATGATAGAAGCTACAGTTGTACATATACATATATATAAATCTTTTTATTTTGAAACAAGATGAATTATAATTGTTCTACACGTACATCAGCGATCATTTCATCCCAATTGCCACTGTTATTCGATGGGACACCTGGTCGAATAGCCGATTCCGAATTTGAGGATGTTTGTGCGCCAGAAGAATCACCACGTAGTCCAAAGGTAGAAGGCTTCAGAACCATGATCAGTGCGACTGCGACGATACAGCCAGTGAGAAATAGAACAGCACCGATACGACACCTCTTTTGCCATGCGAGTGCATAAGATTGATATGGATGCTGATCACAGCAGCTGTAGCTGCTTCCGATAAACCATGCCGGTGGAAAAACAAAGCCAATAAAGAAACAGTATTTTTCCATACACCTTCGACGACCATCATTTATTGAAGCCTCCTCTTCGAGTGCAGTAGCTTTCTTTTCTTGGTGCATCAGTAAAGAAAACAAGGGCTGAAAATGAATGACTTTGGATAGAATCAATTATACGACGTATGTATACAAAAAGGGGGGTGCATGTCAAGGAAAGTCTAAACTCTTTGATGATCATACATAAAAACAAGGTTTATTGCGAAGATGACCACTCTTCCAAAAACAATTGCAAGCCTTCTGGTAATTCGTATTCCAATTCTTTGCTTTGAGCGACAGATTTTGCGTTTTGAATATGCTCGGCTGCTTGTTGGTACAACTTTTGCTGCTGGTCTTCCTCCGACACAAGGTTGGAAAGGTTGATAAGCACCTCGGCAAGATCAGCATGCATCCGTGGTAACACCTTGTTGGTCTTGCTCGACAAGTCCAATACTTGTTCAAAATATTTCTGGGCTATATATATATGCAACAGGTGATTAATACCATTCACGTGGCACCTATAAAGGAGAGAAAGAGAGAGAACATACATTTCAAAAGAGCATCTTGAGCATTCTTTTCTTCCTGCGAGGTTGTAGTTGATTCGTCCTCTTGCTCTTCTTCTTCCTGTTCCTCAGTATCAGCGGCATCCAACCAATAGTTGGCTAATGATAATTGACCCAGACCCAATTCTGACAATGCGCGCACGTTTTCAGGTTCATCTATTGAGCAGCAATATATAAGTCGATGATGCGCGAATACCATACCATCCCATGGAGTCATGTACTTACCTTTGACCACACGTAAAAGCACCTTTTCAGCCCAGTCTCTGAACTTTGATTGTTTCTCCAAATCACCATAGAGCTCTCCATGGCTTTGAACAATAGCTCCAATTTCCACCAAGTCATTGGTATCCATCCCGTTCTCGTTTTCGGCCAGTACTTTATCCAAAGTGTCTAATGCCTTGGTTGCAAGGTCGGGTACAGAGGATGTACTTTCTTGGACTTGACTAGCAGCCTAATGATGTGTATATAAGATTCGTGTCGAGTGGTGGTGATGGATGGGTTACTTTATTACCTTGGCAATCCAGATTTTGGCGAGTGCGACACGAATCTTGTGGACATAGGCCATGTTTTCCTCCTTGTCTTGTTCCCTTTCCAATTCATCAAAGCGATCCAAACCATCGACAAGACGTTCTTCAGCAGCATCCAAGTAAGGTTCAAAATCTTCATCTTGGCTCAAACGACCGAGTTCATAGAGAGCTGATCCATAAGCAAAGTAGAATTTGGGTGGAGGACGTTTTTGTTGTTGCTTTTCTGCATCCCAGTTACGTAAGATACGATCCGATTCATTGATGGTTCCTCGAAAGAGTGGGAGTGCTCCTGCGATATCATCCGTCTCTGAGATAGCAAAAAAAAAGTTAGCAGAAGAAGGGCTGTCGATAGTAGTAGTAGTAGTACACACCGCACTTGACCATGGCACTCGTATAAAGAGCAACCACTTCACCAATCTCATCGCCCTCTTCGACAATTTGCTCCAGCATGACGGTTTGAGCATTGCTGGTATCAGGCTCTTGCTCGATCTTTGACTTTTTAGCAGCCTTTTGTGCAGCCAAACCACGTGCGCGTTTCTTCTTTTCCATATCGGCTCGGAACAAAGAGAGATTTTTCGCTTTGAAGCGGTGTCAATTTTTTGACGAGCTTAGATTGAATTCCGCATGATGGCAATGGCGTGACATCTTACATAGCAACCACGATCCATCGATCATTGTTTAAGCGTTTACATTGTTTTATTATATGGAAAAGAAAGAATATAGTATCTGGAAAATGGGTTCTAGTTTAACTATGGCTCCAATAAAGAGGACCTTGTCTGAAACCTACGAGCCTGGGAACATGTCAAATGTCTGTTACCAATCATTTCCCCCCTGTGTGGCGGTTACTGCTGAATTTCAGGTGTCTACAGCAGCTGTCATTGATTTCTTTCCTTGACAACCTTCGTTTCCACCCCAACCATGTTGCAACGACTTTTGGCGACTGGCATCAATGTCCTCGTCTATACAGGCAATGGCACCTCACCGAATTCAGTAAAGCATGCACAAAAGACGCTCAAGCAAATACTCGGCCATGCTTACGACATTATCCCTGTTGACGCACGCACATTGCAAAGTGAACCCTGGGAAGATTCTTGCTCCATGTTGGTTATGCCGGGAGGTCGTGATTTGCCGTATTGCGCTGATCTGAATGGTGCTACCAATACACGTATCAAGAACTATGTGAATGGTGGTGGTCGTTATCTCGGTCTTTGTGCAGGAGCCTATTATGCCTCGAGTTGCATTGAATTTGAGCAAGGCAGACCTGATATGGAAGTGTGTGGACTACGTGAACTCGCCTTTTTCCCTGGTACATGTCGAGGCACCATGTATCCTGGATTTGTCTATGACAGTGAGCAAGGAGCCAGAAGCACGCCTGTCCAACTGATCAGCGAGTATTTGCAACCTTTCTATGGCAACGATGAATTGGTCCCAAAGACGCTTCACATGTATTACAATGGCGGTGGCTACTTTGCTCATGCTGAAGACTATGAGAATATCCAAGTCCTGGGTCGATTTATTGATGCTGGCATATGCAAAGATGAAACGAATCCTGCAGCCGCTATCTCGTGCAGTGTCGGCAAAGGCACCGCTGTCTTGATTGCCACCCATCCCGAATATGATATGGAAACCTTTGATGATAAGGTCATGCAGGATTTGGTCGCTTCTGAACCCGATCGCAAGCTCTTTTTGCGTGCTGTCCTCGCCAAAATGGGTCTCGATGTCGGCAACAAGAAACCCGAGAACGATGAAATTCCAGCACTGACACCCATCTATCTTTGTGCCAACAATCCCATGGCAACTCGCTCTATTGCCACAGAACTCGAGTCTCTCGCCAAGGATGGTGTTCTCAAAGATTCCACCAATGAGTTTTGGTTGACAAGAAAAGACAATGAGGATATCCACCAAAAGTTGGCTTCTTTACAACTCAACAATAACGACAAAGACTCAGTAACCCCACTGGAAATTCGACTCATGACATCCGATCCTGCATGGCCAGATGCTACTGTGACGCCCAATTTCAATATCAAGACATTCTTTGAAGAGCTGAAGCGCCAACGAGAACGTGAATGGGGTGGAGGCAAATGGTATCATTTTGGTAACGTGATGATGTATTCTCAAGTCATCACAAGCACACAAACCGTTCTAGACAAGTAAGTGCATCGTCGATTTAGTTATTATTCTTTATCTTATACATGGATCCATAGGAATTATAACTTTGCCCAAGCACTGCCTACTGGATTAGTATGTCTGGGAACAAACCAACTCGCTGCACGAGGTAAGATTGAATATGGATTAGGTGTGTGTATACTGACATTTTTTATAGCGCGTGGTAGAAATTCCTGGGTCTCACAATTGGGTGCTCTTCAATTCAGCTTTCTTGTACGCCATAGTACTCGATTATCCCATGCTCCTGTCGTCTTTATCCAATATTTGATCGCTCTTGCAGTGGTGGAAAGCATTCGAGAACGCAAGGGTTATGAAGACGTCCCTCTTCGCGTGAAATGGCCCAATGACGTCTATGCCGATATCAATGGTGATTTGAAAAAGGTGGGCGGTCTTTTAGTCAATTCAAGTTTCGTGCAAGATGAGTTCCTTTTGGTGATTGGTAAGTTTTTCTCTTGGGTCATCGTTGTCGTAGGCAAGTATTTAACTTGTTCCTATTTAGGATGTGGCATCAATTTAGGAAATCCAAAGCCCACGGTCTCTATCAATGATGTGATCCGAAAACACGACAGTTCTCTCGCACCCTTGTCTTCTGAAGAAGCACTCGCTGGCATGTTGACGACATTTGAACGATTTTATTCCCAGTTTTGTGAAAAGGGCATGGGACCCTGGTTCTTGGATACCTATTATAAGCGATGGCTTCACAGGTAAAAAGGATGGGAGAGGGAATTTTATTCTACATGATAGCTAACGGATCGCTTATAGTGACAAGATTGTGACCTTGACAACACATGACAATGTTCGCGTCAAGATTACTGGCATCACCCATGATTATGGCATGTTGGAAGCAGTGGCCGTTGATGGATCAAACAAGCGTTACACCTTACAGCCTGATGGAAATAGCTTTGATATGTTGAAGGGCTTAATTATAAAGAAGGCATAGACCAAGTCAATTAATGTATTAGGTAATCAGATTGCTTTATTGGTAAATGACTTTTTGGCATTGTCTGTGTGCTATCCGCATTCCTCACGTGATTCAACACCCCCTGACGTGGTATTTTTTTGGGAGAGGGTAAAACATTTGCTCGAGTATTAAAGATGGTGCCTTGTCCCTGAAGAGATCTCACGTGACACAAAATCTACGAATGGCGCAATCGAAAAAGATGATCATCATCAGCAAAAAGTATCATTGAAGAATGGAGAAGATAGTATTCTCGCAGTGAAAAGGTGCATATAATAAGCGAGTCGTGTCAATTGTATCTTGACGGTCAAAATGAAAAGGGCGAAATCAACGTGATGTCATTCACCGCTTACCTTTATTTGGATGAGCACATGCACTTTGCTGAATACTTTCTTTCTGTTTTTTTCCCACCTAAAGTCTTTTCCCACTTGTTCCAATGACTGAATCAGAGTGTCTTCCAGTCATTACACCTGCTCCTTCATTGCAGCAACAACAGGACACGACAAACTATCGAACAACATCGGTCTCGTCTGATTCAACCCCGTTGCAAGTTCAGGACACGTTACCCACTGCAAGCAAAGTGGACTCTACACAGACGACCAGTGCTATTACTCCACCAAAGACGTTGCATGTACGCATAGTCCCCAATATTGAGAATCCTAGTCGTGCTCTTATATTCGAGATTTTGGATCGAGAGTTGGCCGCTGGATCGGTTATCAAACTAGGAAGGTTTACGGATCGTCCCTCAGGATGTGTGGAATGCATGTCTTTTAAAAGCAAGGTTGTATCGCGGTCCCATTGTGAGATTTGGGTACATTCAGATGGAAAGGTACGAAACACACATACACAAGAGGATCAATTATTTAGCCGCGGCTGCTCAAACAACAAATTAATAGCTGTACATTCGTGACACAAATTCGTCCTCTGGCACGTTCCTCAATCACATCCGCCTAAGTGCTCCTGGCCAAGAGAGTCCAGCAACTGAAATACAACATGGAGACATTGTGCAATTGGGTGTGGATTATCAAGGCGGTGAAGAGGAGATTTATCGATCCGTCAAGATGCGTTTTGAACTCAACATGTCTCGAAAGCCAAGACCATTGTCCTTTAGCATGTCACAATTCAACAATCTGATGACTCTTTCCCGTGTTGCCAGTAGTCACAGCGAGGATCAACAAGTTATACGATCATCTATGGTAATTCCAATCGAGGAGGATGAACCGGATGAACCCAGCTGCTCAGCTCCTGCAGTTGCTGCTACTACGACAACGACAACATCCAATGCCATGGAAACCAACGATGAAGAGGAGATGCCCGAAGTCGATGAATGCTCCATTTGCCTTTATGCTTTGGCTCCATTGCAAGCCTTGTTTGTTGCACCTTGTTCACATTCATTCCATTTCATGTGTATCCGATCCCTTCTCAACAGCTATCCAGGATTTCAATGTCCTATCTGCCGTAGCTACTCAGATTTGGAAGCTAGCGTTGCATTGGAACCTGAAGAAGTCATGGCCAAGTTTGGCTTACGATGCAAATCATTTGTTCCACCTCCAGAGACTGCATTCGCCAGTGGGCATCAACAACCATCCAGTGACAACAATCCTACTACAACTACAACTACAACTTCTCCTCCTTGTATTTCGAAAGCAACCACTTCATCGCCATCATGTTCAATGCAAGTCCCTGCAGACCCATCTCCGACTCAGCCATCCTTGACACACCGTAAGTCTATGACATAAAAAGTTAACTCATCACCATCACCTAACAATGAAAACATGAATAGTTCGAGATGCTTCGCCACGTGACCGTCGTACTGTGTTTGTCGAAAGCGATTGTTCCGTTATTCGTGATGCCTCACCACGTGATCGACGTACCGTATTTGTGGATAGCGATGTGAATATATTGCAAACTACTCAAGAACAACAACAACAACAACAACAACAACAGCCACAGCAACCTGAACAATCACAACAACAACAAGTACGAACACCACAACCACAACCACAGCCACAACCGCAATCCCAACCACAACAAATCCCTCAACCACGACCACGGAGTACAACACAGCGGCGCTCAGAAAAACGACTCAGTGCAGCCAATATCATGGAGAAACTGAAATTAACATTATTCGAAAAACGCAAATTCACCGTCGCTATGCGAAGTGACCAACAACAACAGCAACAGCAGCAACAACAACAACGAGGCTATAAACGATCCAACCGCACCAGACCCCTTTCTTATCCAAATTTCTTAATGCGCCATTCTCATCGTGACGACGACACATCGCAACCAGAACAACAACATAACAACGATCTTCCATCTACATCCGCATTATCCCGTCATCAATCTTCTTTGCCACGATCATCCAATTCACAATTATCACAAATTCAGGAGGAATCGGAAGATTTATCTCGTCGTGAACCTATGGTAGTTGACATTTGCACTTAGCATTATAACTATCTCTCTCTCTCTCCCACACACATTATCTAGCTTTCTCTCTCCCCTTTCTCTTTAGAGTCAGCAGAATATCCCATTCATATCATGTATAATATAAGCGCTATGACCACTGCTAACTTTTCACACACCCGTTAGCATTAATAACACTTTTTTGTGTGGGAGGTTCACTACTACTATGGGATGTGTGTACACTTGAACAATGAAGCGACTTCGGTTTTATCATGATGGATGGGGATAATATATATATTTATATACACACTCCTTTGGTTGTATCTCAAACATGGATCTCAAGGGGGTTGGGTGTTTAACATGCAGATGAAATTATTGATTTTATCTAGATACAAGTAACATATAGTCTATGGAAGATCATCACTGGCATAGGTACGAAGGACGTTCTTCACCTCTGGTTCCAAAGTAATTGGGGTGTCCTCTTCAAGCACCTTTTCTGCATCCTCGCCAATCCAATACCGCTTTTCCTGATTGCCTGCATCAATATCCTCTTCTCTTAAGGGTCTGGATTCGTTAAGGACAGCTGCTACGGCGTATTGGCCAATGTCTGTTATCCGAGTGTAATCCGTGATCCAACGATAAATGCGATAAGGAATATTGGTCCATCCAATGATGTTTTCGTGTGGGATATACATGACAGGCGAGAAAAGAGATGGCGTCAACACGACAGGCTTTTCATCCACCATCGACAATGCATTGTTGTTTTCATGCACAGGTTCTTCGTACAAGATGGGTTCCTGGGGTGTCTCCTGTGTGTTGCTGTTGTTGTTGTCTTGTACTGCAAGTGGTTGTTCTTGTTTATCGGATGATTCCTCCTCCTTGTCATCTTGTTGCTTTGGTGCATCCAGGCTGCTGTGGCATCCCTTTTCGATACCACGTAACAATTCACCCCATGCAAGTCTTCCAATAGCCAACATGCCATCATAGTCGTTTTCTTGTTTTGTTTTGTTCATCATCGATGTCACTTGTTGATACTGTTGTTGTTGAGACTCTGGGGTGATGGGTGCATAAGGATTATGTAGAGCGGGTGATGCTGCTTCATCCTGGTGTTGTTGTTGTTCATGCTGTGATTGTTCTGCCAATTGCTGTCTTCGTCGTCGTACAACTTCTTCAATGACAGCTGATTCAATAGCTCCCTTTGACTTGCCCTCCATGACATCATAATCTACTGCACCAGCAACGAGAATAGGCTATGTTGAATGTTGAGTCTCCATTCCATATGTGTATGAATAGATCCACTAGTTTACCTTGACATATTCATGGAACCAAGCACGACTTTTATCCATGTGATCACCTGGAGGAGCCATAAGATACACAACGACTTTGCGTGGCATTTCCTACTAAATTCAATTAATATCTCTGAACACCAACACCTATACAAAAGTAAACTTTACATGGACACCACAAGGGCGATCGCCCAGAAATGACACTCTGCTGCATTGCGCTTTTCGTGCTTCGGCTGCGTGATGCTTGCTAAAGTAGACTGTTCCCGAAATTAAGGAAAGGACAGAGCAGAATATAACGGTTCCTTTGGAAGGTGCTTTGAATTTGAATGGCTGCTGGTTCATAACAATGGCGGAGGTGGTAGTGGTGGTGGAGGGTGGGGTTGCCAGCTAAAACAAAGCGTCAACAACTCGATACAACCTTGTGACTCGGAACTGTGTGCAACACGAAAAGGGGGAATGAGCCACCACTGCCACCAGTTGTTGTCAGACGCACAATGAACATACAGCCTCCCCTTTATTTACAATCATCATTGTCCATCGACGTACCTATTCTTTATATAATGATATTTTACATGGGCGTATGATATAAATGACCCCGAAACTGAGAATCTCACGTGACTTTAATCATATGCATTATGATAATCCCCCCCACACCTCCAATTGTCATATGCTGCCATTGGCTTTAGATTGAAAAGGAACAAGTCAACGTGCTTATCATTTACGATCATGCTTCAATTATAAAATGGCGCCCATCATTATAGTTTCAAAGTTAAATTTATGCAAAGTAAATACAATGATGATATATAAAGGGCTGTCTACTACTTATGGATCCATTTTCGACATTTCTGGGACTCACAATGACACGCGAACTTTCCCTTTGTTGAGGTTGCTTCTGACATGCTGTCACCACCTTGATAATCAATGGTAAGCTCCTCTCCCTTTTTGATATTGCGTTTTGCAAAGAAAGCAAGGCGATGGAAATCCGGGTTTGCGCTATCGTGGTACACAGCATAAACGTTCAGGTTGGGTTCGCATGAATGGTTAAAGAAATGGCTTGCGTTTCCCAGTAAAAAGGAATCAATGACGTATTCCACCGAATGATCCACGCCAGCGCCGAAATCCATATCGAACAAGTAGGTCATCCCAACCTTGTCATAGAATTTGCCTCGAAGCTCACCTTCCTCCTCTGTAATCACTTCTCCGAGATACTCCTCTACAAATTGACCACGCTTGATATTATCCATGGCCTTGACGCCCCATCCCTTGAACTTGGTTTTGAATATCTGTAAAGGTACGGTGCGGCCACGCTGTACTATTCGGTTTCGGCATTCCTTTGCGCATCCACAGGTACTGTTGCATTCATAGATAGGGCTGCCTTGTTCGACAAGAAGCGTGCCATCAGGCGCGTACATTGGAGAATCTTCATGGCATGTTGCAGTGCACACACCCGTGCAGTCACATCGAATAAGGAATGCTGGATCGGGTGGGTTCACGTCTTTGGAATACACCAGCGAATTGATATACTTGAAGGATGAAGGAAATGGCTCGCTATCCACATTATTGACAACGGTGACGGATGGGACGACGCCTTTAAAGTATTGGGTATCATTGCGATCACGCAATAAAGGTCGTATCAAACCCTACAAAAGAGGACATTGGTCATTATTCACTATTGAATTCACATCCACCAACCTTCTTCTTACCTGAGCTCGACTCAACGATTGATCAAGGTTTTCCAGAAAACGAACAGCGTCTTTCCGTGAACTGCGTTTCATGATTTTGGACCATTCCTGTACAAGCTGATGATACACAAATATGAATATGCAATCCAATATGCACCAAAAGACAATGCAACTTACCTTTGAAGGCAGATTATCGAGGTATTCCTTATCACTGGATGGTGCCTTGCGTTTGTTGGAAGCGATAGGAAGTGGTTGTTGGATATCTGGATCGAGGGTATTTTGCAAGAGAACTTTGCGTGTGCTGGTGAGGATATCAGGGATGCTTGAATTCTCCTTTAGAAGGGTGGTCTCAAACTCCTTGATGAGCTCCGTGTTGCCAAGCAGGTTCTTTTCACTTTCCCAGGTGTTGGCTTCCAACTCGTAACCATCCCATTCAATCAGATAATAGATCTTCTTTCGCTAACGAAGCATAAGCTATAGGTTACCACCTCGACCCGTCTTGGCTCGTCAAGAATAAACTTACCTCCACCTTTCTCCCGGCAATGCGATGGACCTACGAACCAACCAACCAACCCCATTCTTCAATGAGCACGCGGACCTAATCGGACCCAAAAGTAGGTGGTACCATTTGAAAAAAACTTACATAGTATTCATCTTCGTTGAGTGTCATGAGGTACAAAGTTGAGGAGCGGCAGCGAAAGACGCGTATAAAGGAGGACGATGCACTCTATGGAGCGAGACTGCGTGTTTTGTTATACCGATACACACCGAAATGAAGGCGTGACGTCGGTTTGGAGCCAATTAGAGGTGAAGTGCCGATCAAAATGGAAGGAAGTTGCTAAGCCACCTATCATGCTGACCAGAACAATAGGAGCACAATGCATCCCTTTGTATTACATGATTGTGTTTATTTCACGTGATGCATGGGTTAAAAAGGCAATCATTGACATCAAGGCAAGTTTCGGAAAACAAGAGGTCTTGGATGGATGGTTATTACTAACATTGGTCTACCTGCATGAATGGGATGATCGATGATATCTAGATTAGGAAATTGGAACCTACATTAGCGAATGTCAAGATCACTCGGATCAGAGTAGATATATGTAGAGGGTGGCTGGTAAAATCTATCCGAATAAAGGTATCATCTTTGAAAGCGTGGTAATTCTTCGATATGGGTCTCAGGGTCGATATGTATTTTGTCGGCCGAATTTAGGTCCATCTGGCATCAACAGATATATAGGACGGAATGGGTCCAAGTAAATTTGTGATATAGTGACATATATATACAACAGTGGTACCTGGCGGAATGGCCACACACCGCTTCTTCGGCGCCCCCCCCCTTGGATATTGATATCGTTGGGAAGGTCAGATCAGATTTATTGCTACATCGGGTGATAAAATGACACAATGAACGACAATCGCGCCTTGGATATCCCTATCCATTGTCCTCCCTTGGTACGCTGAGAGCTGCTTATCCCATATATGTAGGTCGTACAATCCATGCCGGATAAGGGTTCTTGCCTGATGGCCGTCCAGGGACTTATGATTGTGGGGTTGCGCATAGGTTATTTTCACTAGCATGTATGTAATACTGTAGATGGCTGAAGAGCGTTGTATGGAGAGAGAGAAAAAAGTTAATTTGAAGGATACGAGGTGGCATGTATAGCTGATCCAGCAACAATCATATGTCGAAATCATAAGGCATATTAGGGTACATACGCGTTGTTTATCCTGAAAATATAGTGGTTTATCCCAGGTACATATAAGACGCCAATGGATACATATATGAGTGTGCGCGCGATATGGGGGATTCTGCGAGTGGATAAGGTTGTGTTTATGCTAGGAGAATAATAAGGTCCTAGGATTGCATATTTATCATGGAGGCACGTGATTATTCAGAAACAAGGCAAAATATTACCATAGTGTCACCATTACATTGGGGCATTTCCTGGATGCATAACGACGTTCTTTACACACGTTTGCATGATGTGCATATAAATGAAATGATAGTGTCATGTTTAAGGGCTACAATGATCTTTCGGCATATAAAAATCTAGGTGCTAGCTGCATTACACCAGATCATAAAATCGCCGATCCGCATCTTCACTCATAACACTCCTCGTGTAATATAGCTTTTCCTTCACAGCAATCTGGAGACCTGTAGAATCCACGGTCGATACGCAGAATGCTACATAGTATGCTGTGGCACACTCTCCATGTCAGCTCGGGGTTATCTTTGATGCAAATTTAGTCGCTCTGGTCTCTTCTACTACAACGATCATAGATACCGCTCATACACCCCCACTCACCTCTTGCCACAAAGCCATCCTCTTACATGTGGTCCTTATAACAAACAATGTCCTATATTGATACCTCCGACAATTGCTCCCCAATCTCATTGATGCGATGATATCTTCTAAAAGATGGACCATTACATCTGCTGTCACTTACTTAATGACCATTTCGCAATTCGTATTCCGTAGATTCTGCAATTTTCTGCGCGTGCGACATTGCGCATGGTGGTAGATTACATCATAACATCTTAAATTCGATATTCAATCATCATGTGGGTGTTGGCATATTTGACTTCTCGTGATGTCGACAATACCAGCAGTTTGGAACCATTCACTAAGGAAGCTGATAGATCAATATTACAATGTGTGGGATACCCCTCTATTACGATATAATATTGATGAGCAAAAGTAGACCCGTAAACTATGTTGCTGTGACCTTGGTATGATTAAACATCTCTATATTTGGCTTGTGAAAAGTAGAGAACTCCTCTTTATCGCTTCAGATCATCCCTCACTGCTTCATAGCCTTATTTTGCCACTGTGTTCATAACCTCGCCGCTATTTGTTGATAACCATCTCACCATTTACGTGTATACGATCATATTCATGCACGTTTAAATGTCGCCACTTTTACATCTCTTGCATACTTTTGTATTCGCGTTCCTGTACATCTGAAATTTAAACAAGATATATAACCATTAGAGCATTGTCTTCAAAATGAGCACAATTTCAAAGAGACTTCACTACTATGCTCCTTTGTTTACTGTATGTTAATCCGCTCATGGAATATGCAGGTCAACTATGTTCCCCAAGCCATTAATCAATACATAACAGCAGTGATAGGCACTAAAAGATTAAGCATGGATGGCAGGAGCAAATTAATGCACGTTGCGTATTGTGCGGCACGCCTTGGTAGTTTTCTTTTGAAAGAAATGGAACAAAGCTACAAAGCGATCATGGCATGGAGGAGATCATTAAAGCTTCATAGTCCCAAAGGTAGCCTGCTTGATCGAATGATCAAGCTAAGTACGAATGACATTATTCATCTTGGTAGTTGGTCTTAAAATAAATTATGCAGTTCGGAGGGGTCGATTCGCTCAAAATTTTCAATATCTGCTTTTGTTGTAACCCTTACATCTATGTATAGAATTGTGCTGGTGTAGGTGTGTTTGTGTGTGTGTGTGTATTGGTAACGTTAGTGAGTACGCGAGACTCGGTAGGTGTTCTGAAAGTTTTATATAAACGAAAGATAGAACAAAGAATCATAAATCTAATCTGAGCTACACCTATACCAAGCACGTCGGAGATGTAGTGCCTGAACCACCACATCACCCTCCCCCCAGGCTCCTATAGCCGATTTATGCAGCTGTGCACACTGCCTGGAGTATGATAAATAGTTTGTTATTATGACTTGCGAGTAGCTAAGCGCTTGCTCCGTGGTCCCAGTGCCACGTTGTCATTTTTGCGTTTTTGTATGTGTCGTGGAGGATTCTTATTTTTGTTACGCCAGTATTTAACGATTGTGCCAACATCGTCAAAGTGGGTTGCTGGTTCCCATGTGTCTTCATTTGGTGGGTAACCTTTCCATCTTACACGGTAAAGATGTTTGTGTTTCTTGTCAGTCTTATGATCAATAATGCGATCGACTATGAAACGTTGTTCTTGTAATTCTTCTAAAGGGAACGCTGCCAATTTGAGTTCATGGGGTGTATAATCCCTTTTCTCCATCGCATCATCCAGGTCCTTTAATCGGTATGATCCACCCTTCGTTTTACGTTCAACGATATATGGGCCCTCGTAATTGGCATCGAGCTTGCCTTGCTTTTTGCTTGGGTGTATGCGAACCATCACGGGATCACCTGGTTGAAACTCAACAATCTTATTTGACTTGTCGAATTTTTCTTTTCTGGCTTTGTTCACCTTTTGTGTGCGCTCGTTTATTGCCGGAAAG
This sequence comes from Lichtheimia corymbifera B2541, assembly GCA_000697475.1. Classification (NCBI taxonomy): domain Eukaryota; kingdom Fungi; phylum Mucoromycota; class Mucoromycetes; order Mucorales; family Lichtheimiaceae; genus Lichtheimia; species Lichtheimia corymbifera. The sequence continues at coordinate 184,199 of JNEU01000786.1, forward strand.
ACAACTTCCTCCATCAGCTTCGCGACTTTTGACATTTCTTCAGCACTCATGGAACGTTTTATACCGTCTTGTCTGTAATCGGTAAACGCATTCAGGTTGCGTGCAAACATTAAGGCAAATGGGCGTGTGTTGTGTCTCTCGGACACTTTCACGTTGACTGATAACTGCGTTGCAGGTGCATATAGATCCCAGTCTTCAATAGCGCCTTCCATCAGCTTCTTCAAGCCTGCCACGGTTGTCTGTACCCATCTTTCGGCACTACCGTTTGCTTGTGGAAGATATGGTGTTATCAACCGGTGATCGAATCCGGCTGTTTGGGCGAAGAGCTCCATGAGTTCGTTAACGAATTCCGGTCCATTGTCACTTTGAACTATACGAGGTATGCCAAAGGTGGTGAAGGCGTCAACAAGTTGTTTAACAATGGTAGTAGCAGTGTTATCCGGAATCGGTTTCAGCAAGCAGAATCTTGTGCAGACGTCAACCATGATCAAAAGGTAATTGTTTCCTCTTGGTGTTGGTTGTAGTGGTCCTGCAAGGTCAATTGACCAATGATCTCCTGGTATAGATGATTCGATGGGACGAAGAG